>JAAGKR010001153.1:109756-139321 GCA_011419295.1 Clarias macrocephalus
ATATATATATATATATATATATATATATATATATATATATATATATATATATATATATATAATTTTTTTTTTTTTTTGTTATTACCAGAATCTGAGTTGCATTTTCATTTAGCTCAGACAAACTGCAGCATGTACAGATCCGTTCCGGTTTTCCAAACAATAATCAGTTATTTTATGTACAAAATGTGTACATTATATAGTCCTTACAATTTAGGAAATGCAGGTTAAAGGACCCTTGTTTGACTCACAGAAGCACAGCATATTTGTCCTAGCTTCGTAGTAGATTCTGATAGCGTGACACGTAGGGTGTAATGTTATATGCAAAACCCATGGTGTGGTACATATTGCGGTTTTGGAGTCACGGTTTGGTATGTTTTCTGTACAGTCATGTGGAGAAAAAGAGTTTTTTTTTTTTTTTTTTTTTATCATGAATTTAACTTGTAAATCTATAATCCAAACTTGTAAACAGTGGCAAACTGGCCATAATTCCTTGATTACATAAGGAATACACTACACATAAAGGATCATACCTTACGTTCTTTAAAAAGTATATTTACGTCTGTGTCTATTTATCTAGGTGCGAAGCTGTTTAAGAATTATATCAGTACTATCTATTAGGGATAGGACTCGCCACGGACCACCCCATATGATTATAATAACAATATCTAGGTGCCGATCCGATCTGTATTGCAATTCTTTAAGTATCACGATTTTATAAATAGTTCTGCAGGATTATAGATCAACAGCAAGATTTTACAACCTTAAATGCAAACATATTTGAGTTAAAAGTTGATTTAACACTAACGATTTTGGAATCCATGTGGGAAATGTTAATCCCCACACAATCGCTACCCCTTGTTCTCTCCAATTAAAAAAGACGGGATGTTTAATAGATATTTTGTTCTACATTTTTTGTCTTTCATGATCTAAAATACCGCCACACTCACAATAATGTCAAATACAGACTAAGTGAAATGTTTTACCTTTACATTAGTATATGTACAAGTATTAGTTCCAGATTAATTAACATACAGGCAAATTTGTTGCAGACAGTACACAGTTCGAGAAACAGAATATACATCACTCATGACCATGTCGGATATCAGAAATGACATAATTATACGTAGAAATTTGTTCCTACGACGTAACGCTAAATTCTACTTGAAATAAACTTGTTCATCGGACTTTTCAAACCTGTACGATTTCAGTAACTCGTGAGTAACTTTTAAATATTTTGCTTCAAGTCATGAGTGACATGCGGCCTGTTCAGTACATTTAAATGAATTGAATTAATGCATAAAATCCCCCAACACTAGTTTTAACCGGACGCTATTCACACAGAGCACAACGCACACTGAACTAAACGCCCAGGAACACACATATCGCCGAGGGTGCATATGCTTGCACCCTCGAGCGTGAAAAAGCGGGTGTTGCATCAGGAGGCAGAGAAGAACAGCATATCAGATATAAAAAGAACCAAAGACAGAGCGAGAGACAAAAAGAAAGAAATGCGGACACAAAAGCACAGAGTGACAAAGAAAGACCAGCATAGGTAGAAAAGAGAGAAAGACAGGTTATGTTGTTGTGGCTGCAGACTAGCAAAGTTATAATTAAGATTTCCTTTTTCTACTGTTTGTGTGTCTGTGTATGTGTGTGTGTTTGCGGGTGCATGTGTGTGTCTACCTTTCTGGGCCCTCTATACTGTTTACACTCCAGCTAGCACTCGTCCTCCAGCTCTCTTCTGCTTGAACTGTGGAGGAGTTTTTCAGTACCTCAGGAAATAGAGTGTGCGCATGTGTGTGTGTGTGTGTGTGTGTGTGTGTGTGTGTGTGTGTGTGTGTGTGTGTGTGTGTGGGGATAGGGATTTGAGTGGCAGTTTTTATATTTATGCCTCTATCTACTGTACTATACATGAATACCTATGTCTCAGCATCATTACCATCATCATCTTGACTAGGAGTGTACCTGATCTCCTACTGTGTATGAATCATATATTAGTGGATTTGAACTGACACACTGAACACATCTGGGGCATTTCACCATGATTATTATCATCACCACTAATGTTATCTAAATCACTACTGCCATAGTTACTGCGAGAATAATTATAATCACACTATTTACTGTAGCATTATTACTGATATTGGAATCAATATAATCACCCTCATTATTATATTCCACATCACCATGATCTGAGTCATTTTTACTAGGACCCTTATCATAATCACAACTATATTTATTCAATCATTACCATGATCCTAATCACCACCATTGTCACCATAATCAGAATAATTATATGACAGTTATCAAAAGCGCCACTATTATCAGAATAATCATACTGTATAATCGCCACCATCACCATCATCAGAATTCCGACAGTAGTCAGAATCATCATACTTCCATTATCGTAACTGTTATCATCTTGATAGTGATTACAATTATCACATGGCCTTTATCGTAGTAACTGCTGTCTTGGCAGTAATTAAGCAAATTAAGCGGGAAGGAGTGGTTATGCTGGAACATCAGTCTGAGTGTTGAAGGCACAGATATTCAGCACAGAACCATGATCTTGAGCGTGATATTGCTTTTATACAATACTTACACAAAGTCTATTATTCAATTCAATTCAATTAATCAAAAAATAGGTTAAATAGTTGGCGGCAAAAGGTGGCGGCACGGTGGTGTAGTGGTTAGCACAGTCGCCTTGCACCACCAGGGCCCTGATTTGATTTCCGTTTCTGAGTGCATGGAGTTTGCATGTTCTCCCCGTGCTTGATGGGTTTCCCCCGGGTACTCCGGTTTCCTCCCACAGTCCAAAGACATGTAGGTTAGGTTAATTGGCATTCATAAAATTGCCCGTAGTGTATGTGTCTGTGCCCTGCGATGGATTGGCAACCTGTCCAGGGTGTATCCCGCCTGGTGCCCTGGGATATGCTCCAGGCCCCCCGCAACCCTGAATAAAGGATTAAGCGTATAGAAGATGAGCGAGTGAGTGAGTTCAAAAGGGTTATAATATTTATAAATTCAAATTATTCGTTTGTCCCTGATGGGCAAGCCCATGGGTGACAGGGACAAGAACAACCTCAATGAGATGACAATTGGAAGAGAACCAGACTCAACAGGAAACCCATTCTTATTTGGAGAATTATTAACATGATTTGTTTGTTTATTTAACCAGTTATTTTGCTCCGCTAACACTTATCACTCTGCGACTTGAGGAACTAACTATAACTGAGCTGGCGACCAAGAGTTAGTCTAATTAATTGGGGTGAAAGTAGTTTTAAACTCTTACCTGTATAATGTTGCCAAAGGATGAGGAGAATAAACCATGGAGGTGGTGGACGGTCCTGTAGACCTCAAAATCTCTTTATACAGTATGTCCACTCATTCCGTTTTAGAATATCTGCTTTGTTAACTTCAGTGTTCCAGGGTTCAATCCCGAATAGCGGGAATTAGAAAGCTAATTCGTTGTCTCTCAGAAGACAAGTAGAGTCCTTGATCAGGGCGGAAGGAAGAAATATTCTCCAAACACTGAACATAAAGCTAAAAGTAAACACTGCTTTTCTGTCCAATTTGGTTTTCTTGATGTTTTACTTCCTTCCATCTCTCTTGGATTGAAATTAAATAAACTGTCCCACAATCCTGTAAATTGTGAAAGCTGAGACATTTTGCTCCCATCAATCTAAAATGGATTACAAGTAATAAAATCAGTACAGTAAATAAATGTGAGAACTTAAATATAGTAACTGCTGTGTGGAAATTGGTTGCTTCAAAAGTATTTTCAAAAAAATTTTCAACATTTAGCTGTTTAATTATCTTTAAGACATTTAGCCTAGAAACTTTGCATAAAGTAGCCTGTACTCATGATTATACAATTTCTTCATCTACAAAAATTATGATTTCACTGTTGGGTCTATTACCACCGACCACACCTCCTCACTAAGATAAAAGTTTTTCTACTTTCCTTACTCAGAGGTGCTCTAAAAAGTTTCCTAAGTCACTTTTAGTCTAGAACTCCCAGCTAGGACTTTTTAAGCTAAGATAGGAGCTCTCTGAGAGAATTCTAAGAAGCTTTGTGAATACGGGCCCAGGGTTTTGAGAGCTATTAAAAATGTTTGGAGCTAGTTAATTCTGTGATATAAAAAAAAAAAAAACACAGATTCAGTTCAGAGGCGATTCAGACCAACTTAGAATCAATGATTAATGCTTAAAAGTTTTTTTTTTTTTTTTTTTTTCAGATGAAGACATTATAAGATGTGCTTTCTTGATGAAAGTGCTTATGTAACTGTTTTTGAATTTGGGTTTTGGCAGGCAGTTGCTCTCTTCTCAGTTTGGTGGCCCATACAGAAAACAACCAGCTTCTCAACGGAATCCATCCTCTACTTCTGGTAATAATAGTGATGATGATGATGATGATGATGATGATAAGGATCGTCATTATGACCATAAAAATATGCTAAAGGTATTTAATATGATGAATGTCATAGTGATATTAATTAATTACAGTTTAATGGTCATCGTCATGTTGAGGGTTAGGGTGACAGATTTCCATTATGAAGATGTTCATGGTGGATGTTGGTGGTATGATAATGATCATGATGAAGGTCTCGTGATCATTTTGATGACGGCGATGAGAGCCAAGAATCAACCATAATGATGATTCTTATTACTGCCATGACTGCAGCACAAACGATAACGGCCATGTGATGATTCTGATTACTGCCATGATGCAGATGCAAATGATAACCATGTGATTATACAACACCCATGCTGCAACCGACAGTGTAATTAACGGTCATTAGAACACCTACGACGCGGAGCGATACATATAGTTAAACGTCCCAGTGCTGTTCTGCTCTGTATCACCACCTGTGGAGTGCAGCTAGACCAATCAGATTGCTTGTTTGGAACTAACTGTTGTATAATCCGAGTCACATGGTTATCATCATTAGCATCTGCATCATGGCAGTAATCAGAATCATCACATGGCCGTTACCGCTTGTGCTGCAGTCATGGCGGCATTTATGATTATCATCGCCATCAACAAAATGATCACAAGACCTTCATCATGATCATTATCATACCACCAACATCCACCATGACCATCTCCATAATGGAATTCCGTCACCCTAACCCTCATCATGACAATGACCATTAAACTGTCATAATTAATATCACTATGACATTCATCATATTAAATACCTTTAGTATATTTTATGGTCGTAATGACCATCATCATCATCATCATCACTATTATTACCAGAATTAGGATGGATGGATTCCTTTTTGAAGCTGGTTGCTTTCCTTATTTAATCATGCTGGAGTGCTTATTAAGGATCAAAATCTACTGTACATCTGGATTTATGTAACGCTCCTCTGTGAAATATACGGTGTAATGTCAGAATGCTATAAAAATAAAATCAAGCTTTCTCTATCACTGGTGTCAATATCACCGTAATTATTGATTACTGAATGAACTATGGGTGAAATCAGGGTTGAAGAAGGCAGGATATTAAATAGGGAACTAAAGAGGTCCTTTTCCAGATGACCAGACCAGTTCATATTAAATGCTTCAGTAGATTTAATTAATATCAGAGTCACAAACTCTCTTTCTCTCCCCCTCATCTGTGTCTTTGCAGATTGTATGATGAATATACATAAGCGTTGTGTCGCCAACGTGCCGAGTCTGTGTGGAACTGATCACACTGAGCGCAGAGGACGCATCCAGATCACCGCCAACATCAAGAACAATGTACTCACCGTATCCAGTAAGTCTTCCACACAAACGCCAACACACTAACAATAGCGTACCTGAAACGTCAACGTTTAATCGAACATTTTCTTTTTCACGTTATAATAAATATCTGCAGCTCAGGTTAAAACTGACACACAAACACCATGAGCTATACAGTACAGGCTGAGTGTATTACGATAATTTTTTGTTGTACACAGGTGTGTGAAACAGGTGTTTTCCTCCCCAGCGGCCTCAAAACACAAAATGAACTTAAACGTTTAAATTTAGTGCAGAAAGAGGAACTGAGTCAGTGGGCTGTACTCTTGCATGCATCACCAAATTGCTGACATTTTTTGCTTACACACATTTCACATCAACACACTAAGAGTCGTAGCCCACAATTCCACTTTCTCATTGACTAAAGACCCAGAACTGTATAATATTTGAATCATATACCAGAACTGGTGACATTAATTATAGAGATGATCCTTGTGAATAGGAGGCGTGACAGCTGTGACTGACAATAACTCTCGACAATAATCACCTGACATGACTGGTACTGATTGACTGCATGACTAATTTACCTTTTATTGCCTGGCATAGAAAGAATTTAACCCCAGCTTTACTTCTTTACCTCTACCGTTCTGTGTATTGTACTTAGATGGTGGTGCTGTTGCACTCAGTTCCACAAATATCCCAAATAATCCACAATAAGAAAAATTCTCCAGTCGGATTATCTTTGTATAACTGCATGACTCAGACAGTAGTTCCGGATTTAAAATGAACCATAAGTTTCTATTAATGCACTCATTCTTCTACCTTCTTGTTTCTATAGTAACAGCTCATTCAAAGAAACTAGTACATATTATAAGACTTAATAAAAAATGTATTAAAATACTGTATGTTGGTAAAATATGGTCTGCGATGTGTTATAGTATGTCTTGAATGATGGAGATTCCATTAGCTGGGGACAATATCTGATTAAAATCATTCAGAGATCAGAGATCTGTTTAAATGGGCTCTTATCTGAAAAGATGCGTGGTACACGCTCAAAGCTTTTAGTTAGAACTTTTTGACAAGCGCTAGAATGCCAGAAAGATAACAGAAGAAAAAGATCTTTCTCTAACTTTGAAGTTAGGTTCAGCTTCCCATCTTTTCCCAACTTTTTTCGTTATGATTGGCTGCCAGAATTCAGTCTCGTCTGTGATTGGTTAGATGCTTTACTACATGTGAAATGTAAGCCAATCAGGGCTGTTTCCTCAGCGTCAGACCCACTGGATGAAAGTTTGAAGTAAACCCAGGTAGGAGATAGTTATTCTCCCATTATCTGGAAAGAAAGCTAAATTTCCCTCCAGGAAACTTCTCACGTCAACTTAATGTGGCGCAAACATTCACATAAAGAATAGATTTTTTTCATCAGGAGAGAAACGACCAGCTCAGACGTTTACATGGAACAGGTTATTACACCTGTTGAACAGATTATTAAAGGTTTATGCCTCTTATTCCGATTAAGGTGATGCATTTATATTCTAATTGGGTTATTAACCTGATTTTAGCAGACAATAACATTTTAGCAGACTATAAGAACCACCTCCTTATGTAAATGCCAAAAGAGAAACCTTACTGTATACTTGTGTCGTTTAGAGCATTTCTACCAACCACCAGATGATTTATAGAAGCTAACATTGGCTAACATGCAGTACCATATACTGTGATGCTAGTATGTTAGCTTGCTAAAAAAAATCTGAACATGTGATCCTGGTTAGGCTCGTAAAATGTGCCTGTGCTTGTTTGATAATAAAAAATAAAGATGAAGATATTGATATAGCAAATTATTTTAAGAAGGCACCGGGATAGAGAATAGGTGATGGAGAGACAGAAAGAAGAGAAGAACATGTTAGTGAAAGTGCCCAGGAGACGGGCAGAGACAGAGGCGCCAGCTGTGTCCGCTGTCACTGTTGGCCCTTCAGGTATGCTTTATTTAGTGTCCAGATTAAGAAATGAATAGGAACTGCCTGAGTCTTCTGTGTAGTTGTATGTTGTTTTGTCGACTCTAGTGATTGAATTAGGTGGAGTCTAATTCAACAATGTGCAGATCGTTCTAAACTGTCTTTACCCCTTTAATAGCTTTAAATTCAGGGTTTAGGGTTAGGTGCCACCCCAACATTTTCCCATGCCCCATCTGGCCACGCCGCCAAATCATTTCCACACGCACCTCTATCATCAGTAATAAAACATATCAGTGAAATCTGTTCAGGTTACTGTACATAATAAATTAGCACATTTAACTAACAGTATTCTGGGAGCTTTTATTACTTAGATTTGAACAGCTGAAGATACAGCATAGTGATGTGCTACTGCAACATTTCTTGGTGTGTGGCCCCTTCTAGTGGTAAACTCCACTCAGAGCACTGTTCGAACGTTATATTGCGGATTACTGCATTGCTGTTGTCGAAGTGTAGCTGTATGATATGTGAGAATAAAATATTAAATTTAGACAAAAACAGAACGATAAAGGTAGACGCTTATCATAAGTGATGATTTGGCATAGCAAAGTGGGCGTACCCAAACTATTACCTAATATTACCTGATATTACCTAATAAAACTGACTGACATTTCATTTTTTAGACTTCAAGCACAGTAAGCGGATGAGACTCTTAGCTGCAGTAAAATGTACATCCACAAATGATTCTGGCCGAGGTGGATTCAGTCGTGAGAGTTAGACCTCATACTGCCCACAGAACCATTTGAACACTGCTGGAACTCAGCTGGGAGTTTTTGCCACATCCCCCGTACAGTCCTGACCTCGCTCCAAGCCATTTCCACATGTTCAGGTCAATAAAAGAGTTCTTTTAGAAGTGAAGCAGTCAGCCCGATCATGGTTCTGACTCATGGCTACAGAGAAACCATTTCTACCTTGATGGTATCCAGGCCCTAGTGAAACACTGAGATAAGTATATTAGTGTAGCAGGGGATAATATATAGAAAAATAAATGGAGTTTTACCTCTTATAACTGTGCTCTGTTATTCTGTACAATCAAAAGTCCCACTTTTACTTGAACACTCTTTGTCTCTTTTTATTAGTTGAAGTCTCCAATCTGATTGGTTTGAAGGTGTTGATTCATTTTCCGTAACAGCAACCCTGAGAGTAGTGCCTGCTACAAGGGAGGTGACAGGTTTATATAAATGTGTTCCTTCTAATATCTAATAATCATTTTGTGTATAGCAACAGCCTAGGGGTTTATAGATGGATGCTCTAAAAAAGGGAAAAAAAGGGTTGTAAGTCTGAAACTTTTTTTTATCGATTAAATATATATATTTTTCTGATTACTCAGTTCGTAATGTATGCATTCCACCAACTGTATTGCTTTCAGACAGTGTTGGGTGTAACGCGTTACAAAGTTAGAGTACTTGGATGACTTTTTTGATGTAACGAGTAATTTAATGCGATAAGTCCGCCATTTAAGTACTCAGTTATTTAGTTATATTGAAAAAAAAACTTAATCCATTATTCAGAAAATCTATGTAATCCGTGAGCCAGACAGCAGTGATTCCATTAGTGTGTGTGTGTGAAAGTCATCCTCCAAGCCCCGCCCCCCGCCCCGATAACCCCTTCTGTTATTCCTGCTCTGTTATACCCCTATCTCACCTACGCGGTTTGAAGCAGTGTTAGGCACCGTGAGCCGCCGCGAGTGACTGCCCAACATTCCTCGAAGTTCTGCAAGGTCTGCGTGGAAAGATGGAAACGTAATCAAAGCGCCAAAACTCGAGGTGAATCATGATGAACCGTACTTACAGCCACCGTGCGAAACCACGTAGGTGAGATAGGGGTATTAGTAGTGAACAGAGTATGGGCCAAACTTTGCTGAGTGATGACTAAAACACCATGCATGAGGGATCACAAAGGAATTTTCATTTTCTGCAATGGAAAAGTACTCGAACTAGTTACTTTTATCAGAAAGTACCGCTGTAATGTATCTGATTACTTTTTAATGAGTACTTTTGTAATGTAAAAAGTAACGTCCCCCAACACTGCTTTCAGAAAGGGTTGTGCATTTGCATGAACTCGATGAATACTTCTGCATTTCCAAACTTTAACTACTGTATTACAAAATGATACTCTTCATCCCAAAATGAATATTACACTCAATTTTTATTCATAATTTATCCAGTGCATACCTAATAAGGAAGGATCTCATATTCTTTATGGTTAGGACAAGATGCATATTTGAGAATATGTCTTTCGAAAGGGTTGAACCTCAACAGTGCGTTCTCATCAACTGGGCATTTCCTCCCACAGAATGCTGCTTTATTTCATTATTTTTGGTTTTTGCACCATTCTGTGTGAACTCAAGCCAAGGTCATCTAGCACCACTAAAGATGTGAACATGAAGTAAGGCTTTTGAGCTGTATCTGCATGATTTTGTCCATTGCACTGTTGCCATTTAAAGCCTGACTGGCACTGGTGTTCATTAAAAACTGGCCATTAGTGTACGGCAAGTTTAAATGCCAGCAGTTTGGCCTGCTCTGTAAAAACGATACACTAGCCATGACATGTACGGTTTTGACCTCTTATTTTCTAATGATCTTTTGTGTATTTTGTCATTGTTTTCAGTTATTTTGTCGTTCCTTTTTTCCACCTCTGCACATTATAGTACTATACAGTCTTCACATACTGTATATAAGCTGGTGTCAGAAACCAGGCTCAGTCATGACTGGCAGTACAAAGGCTTGAGGTCACATTGTTCTGTTAAAAGTAGACCAAAGTGCTAACCTCTGAGTCACGAATGCCATTCCCAGGCTAGCTGTATGTTAAAGTGTTAGAGGAAGCCCCCTGTCTGTGCACGGTACGGTTATAGATAAAGCCAAAGTAGCCTCTTAGTATTTTTCTGGATTTATACTGTATCTGTTTCTCAGAACAGTCATACTTTGCTTCTTGGTAGAAATCCTTGGCAGAATTAGCAAAACTGTAACTACATATGGCCGTTTGGTCAGCACCAGATGGTGAGACAGATAGAAATGGAGTGAAGGTGACAAAGAAAGAAAGGGAAACAAAGTGCAATACCAAGACAGATGGAAAGAGGTGCTGAAGACTAGATGAGGACGTGGGAGTTTTCTGTGCGTCCAGCAGGTGGTGATGTTGCCTCTGGCTTGCCAGGTTTAACTCCTTAAGTTCAGTAGAGCTTCACTGTCATGACATGGCATCTGTATGTGTATGCTGTATGAAAAGAAATCTGAAATATTTCCTTAGGACAATATCAATGCCAAAAATATATATATATATTTTTTTATGAAATCCTGGTCCAGAGGTAGAAAGGGTGAGATTTGTGTGGCGTTGTCATTTTCTGTCTCTGTCACTATCAGAGAGGGGTGGGGCAGAGATGAGTCAAAGGAAAAGCCGGCCCAGTCAAACCAAGGAGAGTACAAAATGTTCAGCAAAACACAGATTCTCAACAGGGAAGCATAAACGAAATCTTTTACAGTTCTGTTCATGTGCCCTTTGATCATTTTTAAATCCTATTGTAATAGTAGATCCACATTTAAAAATGCAAGCGAGGGAACTAGAAGGCAAAAATATATCAGAAGACCTGATCTAATTTACATAGACATAAAGTCACTGAAATTAAATGTTTTTAATTTATTTTACTGAAAATGCTACCGTGTGCTAAATAACCATGATATTGACTATTCTACATTTTTAATGGTGTAATATTATTCTACTCTTTAACACAAGATGCTTTATTACTTTAATTTATTTGATAATATTATTTACTATTTATTTATTTGTTTTTTTTTTGCCTTTTTTTTTGAATACTAAATTCCACAGTATTCTGTTCTTTCTTATGGATCCACTGACTTTTTAAAAATTCTATACCCTTAACCCTCTAACATTCAAATTTAAAGGTGGAGGGTGTGTGTGTGTGTGTGTGTGTGTGTGTGTGTGTGTGTGTGTGTGTGTGTGTGTGTGTGTGTGTGTGTGTGTGTGTGTGTGTGTGTGTGTTTAGGGGGGGGGAGGGGTTTGAGGTGCTGAGGCACCAGTTGAGGGTTTGGGTTGCTGAAAGTAGGGTCAGGGTTTTTTCCCCACCACTGCTGGGTTGCCACTATAGAGCCTTCGATATAAAAAAAAAAATCACTCCACTATTGCTGGTCCCAAAGTTGCTATAGAAATAGTGGTAAGTAAGTCCCCAACATATGAACGAGTTCCGTTCTAAGAGGTAAAAAAAAAAGGTATTGTCATTTACCTGATTGACCTAATATAAAAACCTAATATTTACATTATATTTGGAATTATATACATAATAAATATATATAAATATATTAAATATATTGAAACTTTTACCATGAGTTGCCAGTTCAATCATTACGAAGAGGCCTATATTAAGTTATATAAAAAAAAATTATGGTTATTTTACTTAAATATTTTCTCAACCATTTTATACATATTTCCATAATTTTGACCAATGACTGTTGTTAAAATACTATACAAATAGAATGTAATTAAATTGGTTATTATTATTGTGTTGATGTTAAAGGCTGTTAATTGGATGATTAAGAAATGTAAAAAATATCATAAGTAGTTACCAAAATGTCCACAAATGATGTCTACAACTTTTTATCAAAACGTAGTTAAATCTAACGATAACATTAGATTCAAAATGAATAAAAATAAGGTATAATAAACATTGAATGTAGATGTGATATACAGTACGTTCTGTTTTCATTGCCGATTGTGCATGGAGCTTATCTTGGACAGCTAATGCAAATGAAATTTGACATTTTGATTATGATGTCGATATCCAGTAGTGGGAAAGGCAAAGCAAGTTATTCGTTAGTTCTTGTCAGCAACATGACAGTGAAAAGAGATGTTCCTCAGATCGAGGGTGATGCGTTGTGGACAGAGTGTCAGGACAATTCTCTCTTCCGAAACAAACTCAACTTTTGTCAAAATCCAAGTCAATCATTTTTGTTGTTTCTGCTGAGTGGCGTGATAACGGATATGATACTGTAATGTACAGCTCTAAAATCATTATTTAAGGTCATGGACTTATTTACTGTAAACATCAGACTGCTTTTGATATGGAAAGCGGCATGCTGACGAAATGACCAAAGTTGTGAGAATGCTGTTGCTAGGCAACTGGGAAAAGTGGACACCTAATTGCGAAGCTAGTTCTGTCTGAAATTAGCAGTAAACTGTAGATAGCGGTCACATAGTCAATACTTTGTGTATAAGGACAACGTAAAGATTTTGTGACAGAAGAAATGGGGCAAATTCTATGGAATATCATTTCCCTCATATATTTATTTATTTATTTATTGTGGTTATGATGGAAACGATGCTGGTACACAGCGCTGATAACAAACGCGAATACTCAGTGCGATTAGAAAATGTATAAAATGTTAAGTCTTGTATTCCTATGGAACTATGTGGTATTTTGAAAATGTGGTTAACAGTAGTCTTTGATCTCACATAGAGTGATCTGATTTAAAAGAAATGAAGGTGTCAGTCGTTAATATTCTGTGTTGTAGACGCAAAGCCCACATAGATACATTTATGTTTTTAATATATGAGCTCCCTTGTGTGTGTGTTTTTACTAAGCGCACTGGATGTAACACTCATCAGCTGGAAAATTAAGGTGTGTGCAGTCACACACACATGCACGCACACACACACATTCTCTAAATGAAAAGAGCAGCCTACCTTCCCTCAGGCTGCTCTCCGTTTTCTCCCAGGATTAATCAGTGTAACGGTCGATTGGTGAGGTCAAACGCAACTGAACCTTTCTTATATATATATTTCTATGGTAGATATTGCGATTTCTTTATCATTCTCTTAGTATGCCATGTGTGTGTGAGAGAGCATTTGGTATGAACAGAGATGAAAAAACGACCTCCATCAATAGCAGGACACTGTTGTGAGTTTCTCCTGTAGTCTTGTTTTGGTGGAGCAGTGACAATCAGGAAATTCTAATAAAAATATGGCCATTATGGATGGTGTGATTTTGGAGAGATAACATAACATCTAATGTTACAATATGATGTCATAACGTTTTAACAGTGTTGCATCAGGGAAATGTTGTTTTTGAAAGTTAGAACGATTTTGATACCCTATGCTGATAAAACAAATCACTCCACTGTTGCTGGTTTCAAAGCTCAGAAGAGAAAGAGTGTTATGCATTGGCCTAGCAACCTGGCCCAGTAAAAACTGCCATTGTTATAGAAAGGATGGTACCCAGCAACCTATCAGCAGCAGCATGTGAGAAACATAAAAAGGTATTGAGCCTTACCTGATCGAGCCATCTCTACCATTTGGTTGAGGTACAGTATGCTATGCTAAACAAATCCAACCTATACAATATATTTGGAACTTGATTAAATTTATTAAAACTTCTACCATGAAATGACATCTCAACTGTTTGGAGGAGGCCTATATTGAGTTCTAATAGAAAATAAATAACAGTAGTTATCGTTATTACAGTGTTATTGAACAGGTTGATGTTAAAGGATGTTAATGAGATTTTAACAGGTTAAGAGATTTAAAAGCTATGATTTGAAATACCTTCCCTACTCTGTTACTGGTTTTTTTTTTTTTTTTTTTTTTTTTTTTTTTTACAGCACCAACAGCATGTTCCCTGGTTGTTTAGTGGTAAGCACACAGTGCTCTCACCAAAGCAACTGATTTTTAAGTTCTGTTCAGGCTAGTAATTCTTGCAACAGGATTCGTTCAGTATATATAATCATGAATTAATGTATGGAACGTTGGGAAATGACCATCACCGCAAAGAAAATTCCTCATGTATCATGGTTTGGGAGTCAGCTTGCTAGTTTGTTTTCTTGCTGTGGACTATGAATGACGGCATTACCGTTCTGTTAAGTCAGTCATTGTAAGTCATCATAACAAATAACAGTTCCTCTATTATTGTATATTTTATACAGACAAGACCACACTCTTCTTTTTGTTTTATTTTTTAGGCTCACACTTGGTGCAAAATATGATTTACCCTTATCAGTAGCAAGTGCCTTATTTAAACGTCTTGTCCATTTTTTTACAAGGATATTTATAACAAATAGTTAAATCCCTAATGATTATTCATACCACATCGGTATGAGTAATGACACTGCAATAAAACATTATTGATCTCGTGGTGCAATGATACATTAGTGTATTGATATACTATGATAATCTGAAATGGAATGCATGTTTTTTTTTGTTTTGTTTTGTTTCGTTATTTCATTATAAGTGCCCGGCCACTGAACCTGCAGCACTAATGCAGCCCTCCTGATGGATTATAATGTGAGCAGTATGCTTCTTTTTTCTGAGCATTTGTGTATGTAATAGTTACTTTATATTCATGATTATATCACAGCTTTATGCCAAGACTGAGAACTAAAAAAAAATTGTGTCTAATCACAGCTAGATAACTATAGGTTTAACCTCTTAAAAAAGATGGGTGTTTGTGTTTGCGACATGAATCTTTCCATGAATCTTTGCACTCTTCTTTCCACTGTCCTGACCAGCCGGCCCCTCCCAGCTCTCCATTGGGCACGGCCTTAAGCAGGAGTCCCTTACGACGTCCAATGGCTGGATGGCCTTAGCAGCTGGCTTTTTCCTCTTCCAGCTCGTGCAGCACTCATGCAGCTGTCCTTCACATGGCAATCAAACGACTGCTTTCGGTATCACTTGCTTTAAAGTCCCTGGTGCCCGTTACCACACCCAGCTCGCATGCCACTCTTCCGCGTTTGTAGCACCTGCTGCACAACTCTGCTCCGCGAATCTTTAGCATGAAACCATCACATGCATGCGGTAACACAGTGAAAAGTTAAAATGTGAAAATTAAAGAAAGAATTTTTACTTGCGCCTCCTAGAAACAGATGAACACAGCAACACGTCATGCATTCACTATCCTTGCATAAAGCAAAAGCATTGCAATGTATCAAGAATGCGGAAATTGAAGATGCTGGATCAGCTACATCCAACATTATAAGACACCTGAAAACGTTTGCCATGGTGTAATCATGGCATAATTATCGAACGTGTTTGAGCTACCTGCTACGTTTGGTGACGCTAGAACTAAACTTCTACTTCTAGCCTTGATTTTAGTAAGGCTAACAGTTTTGTGGAATTCTTTTGTGAATCCTTTTTTATGATTTCATGGGTTGATTTTAGCAATGAAACCTAGAACTGTTGGCTGTCTTGCAGATAAGAGACAGCAGCTTCGGGTAGCGTTCACATCAACCGCCAGAATGGGGGAAAATGTGATCTCAGTGTTTTGGACCATGGCATGATTGTTGGTGCCAGATGGGCTGGTTATGGGTATTTCTGTAGCTGCTGATCTCCTGGGATTTTCACACACACACACACAACAGTTTGTGAGTTTACTCAGAATAGTGTGAAAAACAGCACACACACAAACATCAAACGAGTGACATTTCTGTGGGTGGAAATGTCTTGTTGATGAGACAGGTCAGAGGAAAATGGCCAGATACTGTAGGTTCAAGCCAACAGGAAGTTTCTGTACAAATAATCACTGTGTAAAAGTGCAAAGAAGCATCTCAGAACACACGAAACATCAACCTTTAGGTGGATGGGCTAGACTGACAGAAAACCACATCGGGTTCCACTTCTGCTCTTCCTCTGTCAGCCCTGAACATGAATCTTCGCCTACAGTGAGCACAGCGAGTTCAATAAAATGGGACAGTTGAAGATTAGAAAAACATTCCTCTTTTTCAAATCTGGGTGATCCTGTGTCCACAGTATGCTCAGATTCCTGTTCTTGGCTGACAGAATCACCAGAATAGTGTAGTCTTGAGTTACATTGCTTTATTGCATTGTTTAAGGACAAAATGTTTAAAATTATTTTATGCTCAAATAGGGATTGTCATGTTGACACCTTTTTATGTGTGTAAAATTGATACTTTCGAACCAAAAGACTTTATTTGCCCTAATTGTCTCCCTAATTTAGTCAGGTCCAAGTCCCCCCGTCAGGTTAGGGCACTCACACCTTCGCTACAGCTACCAACTAGGGAGGGTGGAGGAACATCCTTCCTAGTGGAACACATGCTTCCTTTGATGCACATGAAGCTGCCGACTGTCGCTCGTGTAACGGTAGGGCGTAACACACCCAGGAAACAGAGTTACTCATTTTCTTCCTTTTGTTTGCGCTAACAGACACCCAGAATTGGCTTAACATTTGCAATACGTTCTCTGAAATATGACACCATGTTATATATTTAATAAAACTATATGGAATGCTGTAGTGTAAACACCGTGGTGGAGCAGAGAAATGATTATGTTACAAAACTTGCAACACATAGGAGCGATTTGTGTGCAGGAGACATGAGATACACTTGCTGTGTGTGGAACGCTGTTGGTTAAGCGGTTGATTAAGCAGTGCTACCGTCACGTCCCGAAGTGAAACTAAAATTGGTAGAGGACGAGGCTGATGATGCTGATGATGTTGTATTGGTATAATGTCTCTAATGACCGTCAACAATCTTTGTGACTTAAAAAGTTTTTTTTATAGAATTTGCTGTGTGACCTGCTATGAGATTAAAGTATGAGTTTCATATTTTTCTTTTAGTAAACCTCAACCAACATATTATTTCTATTATTATTGATTATTACTTATTATTGACACTTAATAATTACAGACACAAATGATTCAGGCTGATTTATCTCTTGTGCCAAAGCTGTGAGAGATGAAGTCATAGCTTTTTGCAAAATCTTACAAAATTTACACTGATATAACCCAAACAATGTTGACATAATATTTTGGAATTTATCTTTTTAACACCTTAAGGACTCAAAGAAATAATTCACAAAATATTCCCTATCAGTTAGCAATATCTGTTGCTTTATTGGATTTTTTTTTTTTTTGAGTTATCTCATTTTGCTGTCAAATTGGTTCGAATTTCTGCCTTATTTTCTTATGATTTTATTAAAAATAAAGCAGCACCTTGGACATTGCTCTATTGTGAGTTACTGCCAATACTGATTGTATAATACACTGAAACACTTTATCATTACTTTACAGTCAAAGCTCCCACATATACTGTACTGTACTGGACTTGCATGAGATATGAACATGCATTATCATTGTGTAACATATGACATATCACTAATAGATATTATTTCGTTACATATATAACACAGGTAATGTAATATAATGTATTGGAGATGTGCAAGAATTCATTTGCGATAGGTTTATTGCAAAATCCAAAACAATATCCAAAATCAAAGTCATAACTAGATAGGTCAAACACAAAGAGAGACAAGGGCAAATGCAGAGAATACTGTAGTCGTGAAGGTCAAAAAGACATCAATACAGCGGGCAAAACACGGCTAATTGATGCTAAAAAGTGAAAAAGATGAAAAAGGGAATTTTTTGAGAGGATCATATAACAACATTTTTCATAATATTTTATGCTTCACATCTCTTGATCCATGCTTAGTTTTTTGTAAATATGCATACACAATTTTATCTTGATCAGGAAAAAAAACACATTTGCAAAATACAATTTCATGCGCTTTCATGTAGTGTCTATAACTTCTTTTCATTCTAATCTGAATGAATTTATGAACATGACATGGTTACAGACACTACAGATTTTTTTGGGGCAAAAATTCTTTCACACGGAATGCTCTAATTTAAGCGATAATTTTCACATGTCACAATGTCATATGTTTCTAGAAACTTAGAGCAATTTTAGTATCAAAACTAAAAGTATAAAGAATTTTTATTATATTATTATTATTATTATTTGAAGCTAGAGTGTATAACACTAAAAATTTGCCATTTTTGGGGACATTTTTAAAATCATCTCTCCAAAACGTCTGAATTTCTTTTTTCGGGAAGCAAGATTGGTTACTTCTATTTTTTATGGACTTCAGAAGTAGCTTCTTTGGCACACACATTTTCTGCATTAAAAATAAAATCGGGTTTTTTGCCTATAGCAGTTTTGGAATACAGCATGCAGAATTTGGATCCCTGAATGTTTTACAATGCTTTAAATAGTCTGTAAACAGGAATTTGGGCTGTGTGTACAAGAAGCATTGGACCTCTGCAGGTGTGGAGGATTAAGTGACTAATAGTACTGTTACCATATAATATGAACAGGTTAGCTCAGTGGTTAAGGCATTGAACTGTGGTTCAGAAGTCCACAGGTTCAAATCCCACGACCACCAGGTTGGGCCCTGACCGTGCATTATCATTATGTCCGCCAGCTTGTTTCTCATTAAGATGAATGATAATTTCGCACTGCATGTTATTTGTAGGAACTGTTTTCATGAATTGTCTGCCTTGCCAGTGGCAGTGAGCTAATGCACAACCAGTGGATCCTTTCTACTAAAACCTCACACAGTTAAGGTTGTCTACTTTAGTGCTAGCAATGTTTAAGATTTATAAGCATTCTTAATTTGATTTAGTTGTTTAAGCAGCTATTCTTTATGACACCTCCAGTAGTGCATATACTGTATCTATGCACGTGGTGCCGAACTACATTCTTGGTTTGCTTACTTCTGCAAGTTTACTTTAATTAGTGTGCATATGTGTTATTTGTGTGTGTGTTTTTTCTTCTCCTTTAGTTAAGGAAGCGAGAAACTTGGTTCCGATGGATCCGAATGGCCTTTCTGACCCATACGTGAAGCTTAAACTCATTCCTGATCCGAAAAGCGAGAGCAAACAGAAGACCAAGACTATAAAGTGCTGCCTGAATCCGACGTGGAACGAGACCTTTACATTGTGAGAAACTGTTCTTAATAATAATATAAATAAAATAATAATTATTCTACTAAATTACTCAGAGAAATGGTAGATGTTATAAAAGCGGATAAGACCCATGTTTAGTTTGCATGGAAAAAACAGCACTGTTTCTTCCATGAAGTAATTCAGTAGGAATTATTTTCTGAAAATTGAATGCATACCTCGGTTGTGACAAAATATTTATTTGAGTTGCCTTTCTATCAGCTCAAACCAATTCAGTCATTCTCCTTTGACCTCTGGCATCAGCAGGGCTTTGTCGCTCAGAGGACTGCCATTCATTGTTGGATATGTTCTCTTTTTCAGACCACTTTCTGTAAACCCTAGAGACGGTTGTGTGTGAAAATCCCAGTAGATCAGCAGTTTTGGAAATACTCAGACCAGCCCGCCTGGCAACAACAACCATGCCACGTTCAAAGTCACTGAAATCACCTTTCTTTCTTATTCAGATGCTCAGTTTGAACTTCAGCATGTCTACATGGCTAAATGCATTCAGTTGCTGCCATGTGATTGGCTGACTTGTGTTAATGAGCAGCTTAATAGATGTACCTAGTGAAGTGGACTGGTGTAAATGGTTCATAAACTGCTGGGATTTTCAAGTAAACCAGTATACTTGTAGATGATGATGTGGAAGATAAAATAAAAAAAAAAATATATATAAAAAACATAAAAGGTGGAAACAATGCTGCATCTGACTGAAAGTCTACACAACTGTTTACAACCGTGGTGAGCAGAAAAACATCTCGGGAACATATAGAACATATCAAGTCATGAGACTGATGGTGCAATCCTGGTAGCCATGACGTTGGCACGGGGACAATAAAGGATTGACAGTTAAAAACAACCAGGTGGATTTTCACATCATTCTCTATGAACCCTGGAGAGTTTTATGCATGAGAATCCCTGGATAATTGCATGAATGTAGAGGCGTACAGATGTTTAATTATTTGGACACTATTATTTGGAGTGTTTGCTGTATTAACAGTATTATACTGTACTCCTTGATGTAGCTGTTGTGTTTTTATATTGTTTCGGATGTACTGTTGTGGCATGAATGATAGATTAGATTGAGATTATCTCACTCACTCTCTGTCTGTCTGTCTGTCTCTCTCTTTTTATCTTGAAGTAATTTGAAGGAATCCGATAAGGACCGCAGGTTATCAGTGGAGATCTGGGATTGGGATTTGACCAGTAGGAATGACTTCATGGGTTCGCTCTCGTTCGGCATCTCAGAACTGCAGAAACAAAGCGTGGATGGCTGGTGAGACACAAACACACACATGGCACACTATGGTGTGTCACTCTCAAGGAAGGCGGTATAGACTCTACACAGAGAGCACGATGTCTATAGACGTTTATCGTCTCTTAATTATATTTCTCCTGCAACGGAAGAAAAGTCGGACTTTTAACAATTAGATAAATAGACACACTCTTCATTAATGCTTTAAGTGAAATTGCATTGTCGCTAATGTCTGAGCTCACTGCGTGGTGTGTTGCGTGTCCCGCATGAGCTCGGTAATGATGATGCATACACTTAACTACACACCTACACACATTTCCTGCTCGCTCAGCTTCCCTTTATCGGAGGGGCTTCGAGAGCGTTCCTTTCATTTCCTCTTTACCTTTCCTCTTAAACTCTCTGTATCTCTTACGCTGCTTTGTCTTTCCATCTCTCTCTCTCTCTCTCTCTCTCAGTCCTCTTCAGCCAGGACTGATTTAATAAAGAGGAAGTAAATGGCAGTGTCTTCTCTAAGGGTTTTCAAGAGAGTCTGTAAAGTGCCCATTTCTCACACTGACACACACACCCCACACACACGCACACACACACACGCACACACACACACACACACACACACACACACACATACACACACACACACACACACACACACTCACTCACTCACTCACTCGCTTGCTCTCTTCCACACACTCCTGTTGTAGTTCTCAGTGTCTCTTTGACCTTTTGTTGCTCTTTTAACTGAACGAAGACACTTTTTTCTGCTTATTATACTCTATTCTGTTAACTCCCTTTAGTGTTCTTGCCTTAGTGCAGCTCCCTCCCCCAGTTATAGAGGAGTCCTGAAGCCCCAAGTACAGAATGTGTGTAGATTTACTATACGATTGTGTTTTTGTGGTAAGTAACTGGCAGCAAACTGGAACAACCACTTTTTAATTACAAAGCTTGCTGAAATTCATAAGAAAGATTTTAATGTCTTGTGCAGAAAGCGTTCATGCGTCTCTTGAGCGTTGCAGCATTATCTTTCTACTTAATTTCCTTTTGTAAATACGGCCGCAAGGTGCATCATGGCTCCCAAGTGCATCAGAACCAGTGCTAAGGATAGTTCAGAGCTCGTAAAGGAAGAATATGCAGTGCTAAAAGTGTTCTTGTATAGACAAGGAGGCGTTCAAGTCAAACCAGGACTTGTGATGAGATTTCTCCTGAGTGAAGTGTATGACATTTACGGGAGACTTCAAGCGCAGTATGGTGATGAGACTCTGAGCCGCAATAAAACTATTAAGGTGGTTAGGAGACCACTGCAGTCATCTCCGTGAACATTCAGTGAGTGGAGCGCCTGACCCTTAAAAAAAAATCTACGGATTATCTGCCACTAGCTTGCGGAAAAGACGATTAGTCCGTGGGAACTGTACGCAAGGTCATTTATCGACACAACTGGCACATTACAGGAATTTATCCCCTCCTCCCATACTATCCACACAATAAGTGCATTGTTTATAGCAACAGATTATATATAGAAAAAAAAGGTAGTTTTTACTCTCATCTGTATTTTTTTACATCCCAACAACTGTATGAAGTGTCTGTCCCAAGCCCAGATAAGATGGGAGGGTTGCATCAGGAAGGGCATCTGGAGTAAAAACCTGTGCAAAGCTTGTGTGCAGACCGGGTTGTCTGCTGTGGCGGCCCCTTGCCGAAAGACCAACAACAATTTATTTGTTAAACAATAGTATGAGTTGGGCTACTCAATAATGCAAGTAAATAATGATTAATATGAATAAGTACAACAAACTCAAAAACTGATAGTTCTGTTTACTTAAAATTGGAAAAATCATTACTAAAAAAATTTGACTTAACTGATTACCTCAAATTTTTTGAGTTCTGCCAACTTATTCGGGTTTACAGTGTAGAATAATTATAAAAGTCTTGACTGAAACAACATGCATGAGGAATCACAAAGGAGTTTTTTTATTTTCTGCAATGGAAAAGTACTCTAACTAGTTACTTTTATCAGAAAGTAACATTGTAATGTAACTGATTACTTTTTAATGACAGTCATTTTGTAATGTAATTAGTTACTTTAAAAAGTAACCTTCCCTAACACTACTAAGAGCTCTTAACACTTAACAGCCCTCATGTGAGCACTGCACAAGGATAAATAGCCAATGTAATTGGGAGACATTTATACTGTACTCCTCAACTGTTGAACCATGTGACTGCACTGTAAACCCAAAAAAGTTGGCAAAATTTGAGGTAATCAGTTACATGCTTCCAATTTTCAGTAAACAGAACATCAAGTCAAGTCAAGTCAATTTTATTTATATAGCGCTTTTAACAATTGACATTGTCGCAAAGCAGCTTTACACAATAAAAAGAAGTAAGTCTGTATGCAATGTGTATGAATCAAAATGATAAGATTTTGATAAGAACATCAGTGTTTGCGTTTGTTGTACTCATTCATATTAATCATTATTTACTTGCATTACTGAGTAGCCCAACTCATATTATGATTTTTTTTCGTTGTTGCAAATTAAATAAGTTGTTCTTGGTCTTTCGCCTGTATCTGGCAATGGGTCGCCACAGCGGTTTGCCACAAGTTTTTATACCAGATGCTGTTCTGAACACAACCCTCCCATTTTTATCTGGGTTGGGGACAGGCTGGGAATCGAACCCGGGTCTTGCGCATGGCAGGTGAAGCACCTACCACTGAGCCACCAGTGCTCTGGTACTTTAGGCTGCCCAGATTTGTAAAGATTACGTGAAGACAGACCAATCCACCATCTTGATTAAAACAATTCAATGTGGGCAGTTTACATGTGCACTGATGACGTCAGACACAAAATCGCTAGGCTGAACTTTAAGGAGACAGTTACCACGGCTTAAAATATCAAATTTGTTCAGCTAACTTGTCATTTCTACAAACTCATAAATACCAAAAAGTCCTAAATACTCAAAAAGGTCCACTAATTTGAACTAATTGTAATTGTTTAAGTTAACAGTACTCATTATGTTTAATTACTTTGAGCATTAGGGATTACAGTGTAGCATACCATAAACATGCTCAGAATACTTACATTAGACTTCACTTGGACAAATCTGACACAAATCCTTTTTATAAAAAGATGTGCCCGAAATGCTGGCAACATAGCACACTGTAGAGTATCAGTTGTTTCCCCTATTGATCGTGTGGCTGACTGGGGGATGCGGCTCACTAGTGTCATCCAGCATCACTTCAGAATCACACTGTAAATTACTAGCACAGGAAAGTATACAAATTTAGAGATTTACTGGTGTGTCACCATCATAAAGCTAAGAAACCATCAGCTGAATCATTGTTACTTGGGGACCATCCTTATACTGTATGTTTATCGATATACCGTACCTATACACATACTGTACTAGTATGCAGTATACATACATTATACACAGTAGCATTGCTGCAGCTCCCAGGTTTATCTACCCAGCTGTGTGGAATGTTTTCTTCATCTGCCCGTGTGGCTTTCCTTTGTGATCACAGTAGGCTCTGCCAAATTAGCTCTAGGTGTGAATATGTGTGTGTGTGTGCGTGCCTTGGGACTGGGATCTCATTCAGGGTGTACTTCTGCCTCATGCCCATAAAAACAATAGACAGAGGTTGTACTATTAAGTGTTTACTTGCCAAAACATTATGTGTTGCTTCATTTATAATATTTTAAGCATTAATTAAGCAACAATCTGGGTACTTGATTTCAACTGATGTTTCATCGTGCAGTGACTTTATACACCGATTATGGCAAGTTTGGCTACTGTAGGTAGTTGTACTGTACTGAACTGCATGTTGACACTTTGTAGAAAATAAACATGATCCTTGACTTATGTCTGAGGTTCCCCGTGTGGAAAGCTTTGTGGTTAGTTATTTAATACTGGCCTGCAATTTATTTCAAATGTGTTCTGTGAGGGTGGCACGGTTGCTTAGTGGTTAGCACTAACCAGGGTCCAGGTTCGATTCCCGTCCCGGGTCTGTGTACATGGAGTTTGCATGTTCTCCCCGTGCTTGGTGGGTTTCCTCCAGATGCACCGGTTTCCTCCTACGGTCCAAAGACAAGCAGATTAGAGTAATTGGAATTCCCTAATTGCCCGTAGTGTTGGAATGTGTGCTCTGTGATTCAGCACCCTGCCTCGTACCCTAAGTCGGCTGGGATAGCCTCCAGCCCCCCCGCACCCCTGAATACAGGATAAAGTGGTATAGATGATTAGTGAGTGTGTGAGTGTTTGATGAGTTTTAAAGCAGAAGAGGATAAATTGAATCAAATAAAGCCTCAGATGCATCTGTTGAGGGAAACAGAGAAAATCAGAAAGAGAGAGACATAGGGACTAACAGAAATAGTGGAACGGACGTACTGTGTAAGCATTAGAAATCCTCCCGCACTGTTTGTTGACTGTTATTGACCCTACATGGAGATTAGCTTGTATAAACACTAATTACCACCATCACACACAGACAAACACACAAACAAACACAAGTGAACTAACGTTTTTTTTTCTTTTCTTTCTATCATCCGTTACCCGAGTACAAACACACCACACCCCAGTGATTTGTTTCTATTACATGAAATTCAGAGTTGAGGCTGTATGCTGAAGAAGTTTAATTTTCCTTGATTTAAAAACTTTTTGGTTGTCAAAAAGTTGTGGTCACGTTAATTTGGCAATGCTGGGACAACGTTGGTATTTGGTTGTTTTTGTAAGTTAGTTTTACTTCAATTGAACAGCGGCTTCAGAACAGTCGCGGCTTCCTACTGGACCACTAGGGGGCATTCTTTTGCCTACTGTAACAAGCTCCACAGACACAATATTATGGTACAGTAACTGTTGTGCCTGTCCCGATTTGATTTCTAGAACCTGTTAGGAACTTAAGGGGGCTTGGATGGGGTTGGATGTTGTGCAAAGTGATGTTAATTGGCATGAATGCTCCAATTAAAGGTTCAAATTGTGTTGTTTTGATACTGTATTGTGTATCACATGTTCAAGCAGAAGCGTTTATACTTTTATGGGCAAGCGATAGAGCTATACTCTTAAATTAATTTTTCAATTCAGTCCACAGAATCGGGTACATTTTTTCAAATAATTTAGGTAAAATTACAATAGTTAATTCATCTAAAATTTATGAAATTTGATGAGTCAAAAATGATCCGCACTCTGGCTGTAGAATTAATTTTAATTAACTTTTTGAAACGGCAAATACTGTACCACATTTTTTAATCTACTTGGTTTAAAAAAATTATTTTAGGCTGTCTTAAGTTTCTTCATCAGGAGTGAATCTCCGTTGTCGTAGGACAAATCCACGGAGGCAAACAGGAGAAAGTCCTATTTAACAAGATCAGGACTATAGGGAGGATGCTTTAACACCTAAAATCGAAGTGTCGCCGGTGTGGGCAGAAGTGTGCGGACTTGCATCGTCATGCAAGATCACAGCGCTTTTAAATAGCTGTCCTCTGCTTTTAATCCGCAGTTTAGGCTTCAGCTCCTCAATAATCATCTCATTGTAACGAGCACTGTTGATTTTTCCAGATAAAACTTTTTTCCTGATAATGCTGGCCCTTGAGAATACCAGACCATCAAACTGTCAATTTTCCAGCTGATGGTTGACTTTTGAACTTTTTCTTGGTGGGCGATTGAGGATTCTTTTGTTCCATACTCTGTTTCATGTCTCGTCCCCAGTAATGAGTCCTCTTTAGGAAACAACTAGAGTTGTTGTAAAGTCTTTTGGCTGCTCCCGGCAAGGGGTCGCCACAGCGGACAATCTGGCACAAGTTTTTACGCAGGATGCCCTTCCTGACGCAACCCTCCCATTTTATCTGGGGTTGGGACTGGCACTGCATCGGTCCAAATTTTGTTTGCAGATATCCAAGTGATTCTATTTATGCTCTTCCATGAGTTGTTTCGGCTCCAGGTACACCCTTAGACCACAAAAAAACAATCACTGCATCCTGCAAATGAACTGATGTAACACATTCACACCTGCACAGAAGTGAATGGAGAAAGCTCTGAAAAGACAGTGTGGCCAGCAGAAGTTGTAATGTAACCAGAGTGAGAATAATTTTTGACTCACCCTCGTACACCACAGCATTTGCAGAAAATACAAACTGCTTGCATCACCCGCAAATGTACTTGCAAAACACTAGAGTGCTAGTGAATCAAAACGAAATGAAAATCGCAATGCCCGCGAAAAAAATCTAATCAAATCAACTGGATAGTCTACCTGTGATTTACAGCTTTAGCGGGCAAGTAGTCGAATATAAATCTTGCAGGACCAAGACTGCGTAAGGCATTCATTAATTTATTCATTCATCTTAAGTAACTGCCTGGTCAGGTTCATGTTGGATTATCTATGATTTATAAACTTAAGACCAGTTATGAACTTGGGTGATGTAGTTAAGGGTGAGGAACAGCCAGAGCCAGAACTGACTCACTATGTTATAAACATGAATACAGTTAGATATACAGTAGATAAAGATACTGTATGTGGGAAAACTCTTCAGTGGGACCATTTACATTTAGGCATTTAGCAGACACTCTTATCCAGAGCGACTTACAAACGTGATCCTTTTACTGGGTTATTAGGTTACTAACTAAGTACCATCAGTCAAACACTGTTGGGAGGGCAGGGATTGTTGTTGTTAGTCTTTTGGCTGCTCCCAACGAGGGGTCGCCACAGTTCGCAACTTTGTACAGATTTTACCCTGGGTGCCCTTCTTGACGCAACCTTCCCATTTTATCCGGGCTTGGAACCGGCACTGCGTCCATTGGCTGGGGTTTGGGAATTGACTGGGAATCGAATCCTGGCATGGCAGGGGGAGTTACCCAAATATTGAAGAAACAGATGTGTGCAGTTTGGGGTGTGATTAGAGCGGAGAGGTAAGTGGGTGCTGAGCCGTGTTTAGCTTTGTAGGCTAGCATCAGCGTTTTGAATTAGATGCAGGCAGCTACAGGAAGCCAGGATAGTGAGCGAAGAACTGGGATGGTGTGGGAGAACTTGGGAAGGATGAAAACGAGCTGCATTCTGGATCACCTGCAGAGGTCGAACGGTGGACAGAGGCAGATCTGCCAGGACTGAGTCGCAGTAGTCCAGTCTTGAAATGACAAGGGACTGAACAAGCACCTGAGTTGTCTGTGTAGAAGGAAATGGGCGAATTATTTTAATGTTGTAAAGAAGAAATCTACAAGAGCGAGTAAGGTCAGCAAGGTGTGAGGAAAATGGAAGTTGATTGTCCCGAGTTACCACAAGATTGCAGGCAGTGACTGAAGGAGGACCAGCTAGAGTATGAACTGCTAAAAAGAATTGCCAGGTTGCTTTCATTTTAAACAAGAATCACTTTATTACAGGCTTTCTATGAGAACTACTGTACAGAAGATGTTCCAATAAACACAATCCATTTATCATTAATGTGTGATATGGTGGAACAGTACCATAATTGGTTCGATAATATCATTTTGCTCTGTGTGTGTTATAAATGATCATAACATTGACATTAGCTTGTCATAGACCCGTGTTTGTGGTTTTAAAGAATATACATGTAACAATTGACTTCGTTCACATCAGGAGCAAGAGAACATAGTTTCATATCTTGGCTTTTACAGATTTTATGGATTTCAAGGAGTCTCATGAGCCCTTGACGACTCTTAGCCCCAGGACCCACAATAATGTTTAAATTGCCTTAACACACACAACAACACAACAGACATAGAGTTCAGTGTTTCTACAGAACCTTTTTCATTATTGATAATCTATGATACTTTTTTTGTATGCTTATACATTTCCTTATACACACTCACAGGTTTAAGTTGCTGAGTCAGGAGGAGGGTGAATACTTTAACGTGCCGGTCCCACCTGAGGGAGAAGAAGGAAATGAGGAGCTGAGACAGAAACTTGAGGTAAGGCGTCATGGCGGGAGTGTATGTGCATGCTTGTGGGTTTATGTAGCGTGTATTTGTACATACAGTATATAGTATGTTGTGGTCATATTAGTGATAGGACATATACACATAATATATACACGTAATATACCACAATATGCAACAACATTGCCATTTTGTTTCATTCAGTTTTATTAGAAAGTAGGTTCATCCTCACCAAAAGCGTTAGTGAAGTGTTTTTACTGGATCTGGATCACAATCCATATCAATCCATTGGAAGGCACAAGCACACATATTCACGCACTACGGGCAACTTGGACCCACCAGTTAGCCTACCATGCATGTCTTTTGACTATGGGAAGAAGCCCTAATACCTGGAAGAAAAACCTACTGTACCAAGCATGGGGAGAGTCAAGTCAAGTCATGTCGATTTTATTTATATAGCGCTTTTAACAATTGACATTGTCGCAAAGCAGCTTTACACAATAAAAAGAAGTAAGTCTGTATGCAATGTGTATGAATAAAAATGATAAGATTGTCCCTGATGAGCAAGCCGAGGGCGACGGTGGCAAGGAAAAACTCCCTGGGATGGTAATAGGAAGAAACCTTGAGAGGAACCAGACTCAACAGGGAACCCATCCTCATCTGGGTGATAACGGATAGCAGGGATTGATCAACTTAATAATGTGTACTGGAAGTTCAGTGTAACAGGAGATGTGTTAAAATTAAAATTAAAAGGAGTCCAGTTTGTTCCTGGAGGCTCAGGTAGACTGTAGGAGATTCCAGTCCTGAGCTATCGAACAACTGAAGTCACAGGTCCCCAGAGCATCAATCGATGATAGGACAGTCTTAATGGAAACCATCCCCAGCCACCATACGAATCCAGGCAGACCACACGGGGCATCCATGCGACGAGATCTCCAACCAGAAGCAGGACTCCAGGACC
>JAAGKR010001154.1:0-71248 GCA_011419295.1 Clarias macrocephalus
TGCATTTAGACTGTTTTCTGTTCTGCCACCTACTCTGTGGAATTAACTTCCTCTAGACATCCGTACAGCCGAGTCACTGGCAATCTTTAAGCGAAGACTAAAGATCTGTCTGTTTCTTAAATATTTGGATTAAAATAAAATAAAAAAACAGTGTTTGAGTGATGGTACTTAAGTTAGTAATCTGGTAACCCAGTGTAAGGATCTATCCAATGACGCATTACAGCATCTGTCAGACGCCCAAATGTAAATGTCTGGTCAGGAAGAAAGCCAGACGCCTCGCTTTAGCTGATTTAACATCCGCTGTGAAAATCTGACCGATGACATAAGCGAGCGTCCGACTCATGCACAGAGGCAAAAAGTCACAGGAATTCCACTCTTTGATTGTTCTCATTTGAGTCACATGACCACTTATCAGATGTGTAGCCGATCTAGGCCATGTGACTGAGATCCAATCTTTAAAAAAACAAAAATCAGATTTGTGCATTCAGTTCAAACAGCCCTAAAAATGAAACCGTTGTCATATTAGGATAAAAAAATATCTAAAAAATCTGAATTGTAATGTGAACTCAGCCCCAAGTCATCACAAAACACATCACGTTTATCTGTTCCTTTTAGTTCCTGTACTTTCTGTTCATCTTGTGTTGTTTTTTCAGATTTGCCTAACATCGAATGACCTCAGTGTGATGATTGTGTGTGTGTGTGTGTGTGTGTGTGTGTGTGTGTGTGTGTGTGTGTGTGTTTGAGAGAGAGAGAGTGTGTGTGGGTGAGAATATAAACACTGTGTACTGTTGTAACACTCTATGCTGTCACTAATAAAATGTCAATACATCATTATAATTTAATAGCTTACACAGATGGATGTCTAATATGAATATCATGTTTTAAAAAAAGGCAATCTGATGTTCACCTTCTGACCAATCAGATTCAAGAACAACGTGTCACAGCGCTACGATGTCATATATATTTAACGTACTGCTCTCGCCTGTGTGTTTCTCTCGAATCCCAGAGTGGTGGAGAGCGGCCGAAGCTCACGGGCGGAGTCCAGCGGCCTTCTTCCCTCCTTTCCTAGGCCTGCCCCCGCTGTTCGCCCCTCCCCTACAGAACCACGAGGCCACGCCCTATACGTCTAAAACCCTGAGCAAAAGCAGCCAGGGTCCTAAAGGTGAACGACGCCGAGGTTGCAGAGCTCAGAACCCGAGCCCGCGCGCGCCGTACCGTAACACGACGCCTAATCAATGATTCGTGGAAATAATGTCGGATACAGAGCCGGGGTTTAGTTTAGTAATCCGGTTTCGCGTGTTGTGAGACGGTCGAGGATAATTCCATTTCTTGTCTGTTTTTTTTTTTTTTTCGATCAGTCTTCCTAATTTGTAGTAATTATCAACTCGATACAGTCTGGTGTCCAGTTTCGTATGAAGACAAACTGAATTTCAGCTCGGTGATTAAGTAGATCTGTGCTTCAGGGCACGGCGAGAGGTGTGTGTGTGTGTCGTTAATGCATGTTGAGGGGAAAAAGCATTTTTTGTAATGATCTGAAATATCCATGTATATACACAATATATATGAACATTTCATTTTACACCAATACCTCGGCATACAAACTTAATCTTAAGGCGCCTTAAGTTCTTAAGGCGAAATTTCGTATCGCAAAACGCATTTTCCCATAGGAAATAATGTTAACGCAGATAATCCGTTCCAGCCACACAAAAATATTAGCAATATTATCAATTTCCAACACTATAATCCATATTTTTTGCATAAGAAATCAAAACATTTAGAAAAGACGTGTCAATGAAGTAAAATCTGAAATAAAATAATTGGCTTTCCACTAACGCAAGCAAGTTTTGATCGGCTCTCAGACGGACACGCAATCGGGTTGGTCGCTTGTATGCTGAGACAAATTTCTAGCAAACTTTTAGTTCTTGTTTGGAAAATTCTCAAGCCGGGGCATTCGCATGGTGAGGTGCCTCTATATAAGGACCATTCGCTCGCGCAACAACTTACGACAGATGTTTACGCTATAAGGATGCCCTTCCTGACGCAACCCTCCCATTTTATCCGGACTTTTGAGACTGGCACAGAATCCAGTGGCTGGGCATCAAGAAAATGTCAGATTTAATAGCACTGCATGCATGTGAAGGCATTTTATTATTATTAATTTTTTTTTTATAACACTGGTCTACAACTTTTTTTTGCGTTTATCAAATGCAATAACCAGCTGTGTTCCGCTCTCACTTTTTTGTCACAGAACACAGCTGTTTATTGCGTTTGATTTGAGGAAGACTGGACCGGAAAGTCTGCCTTTAAAGGACAGGGAAGTTGAGGGAGAATGAGATCAATAGGTGGCGGTGATGCAACATACAGATCTATAACCAAAGACGCAGAGCGCTACTGAGAGAGGGAACATGTAGAGAAGATAGAGTGTGTGGAATGCCTGAAAAAATTAAAAAGGAAACAGATGAAGAGCATGAGACACAAAATAAGACAAGATAAAATGAGGAAAGAAAGTGTTAGAGTGTTTTTAAGGAAGGCTGGACTGAAAATCATAAAGTTGGCGGTAATGTAACCTACTGGATTCCAGCCAAAGAAGAAGAATATAAAGAAGCTGGATTAGCAAGACGGACTAAAGCGAGATAAACTACACGGTACCTTACTTCTATTTATTCTAATTAATCTGACCCGATTGCTGACACGGTTCACGCTCGCAGTGTTTTTTCTTTTTTTCTTTTCATCCTGTTCATGCTGTAAAGTGGTACCGGTGCAGAAGTATCAGAACAGGTTTACGAATTATCTCGTCCTGATTGATACCTGCTATTGGCATCTCGAACTGTTAATCCTCTAGGGTGCTGATCGGAAGGTCGGAGGTTCAAGGCCATGTTACTCTTGCACCCTTGAGCGAAACCCTTAACCCTGTCTGCTCCAGGGGGCGCTGTGTCCCGGGTGACCCTGTGCTCTTACCCCAACTTCCTAACTTGGATATGCAAGAAAAAGAAAACTACAATTTTACTGTTCTGTAAGGTCCATGTGACGAATAACTGAATGTTAATTTCTTAATATATTTTTTTGTAATTAATTTACCTGAATTACCAGTGCTCTAAAAAAAAAAAAGAAAAAAAAAAGGAGCATTTTACGTTCCAAAATTATTATAATTGCTGGAATCGGGTGCATGTGAATATCACTGTCTGTATTTTTATACAGTGGTCCTCAGTAGTAGTTCTGCACTCATACACGGCATTCATCTCACATAAACCTTCAATAAAACTGCGACTAACGTTTATTTTTGTATCCGATGTCAATCTCAGGTGTTAACGGAGCCCTGAACGGCAGCGTGGTCTCTCCGTCCACGACAAAAGGCAGCGCGTCAGCGTCGTCCTCGCCCGCTCTCAACGCCTCCAGCGGCAAGCCCCGCGCCCGCAAGGCCTCTCATCACGGCAACAGCACAGGAGAGCTCCAAGAGAAACCTTCGCAGAAGCCGAAAGAGAAGGTAAAACCTGAAGAGGCCGTCATTACAGCTCTTCACATTGTCCTTCATCTTCTAGTTTCCCGTCCCATCGTTCTGTCAAGACAAAAAATAAAAGCTCGGCTTCATCGGACGCTAAAACTCAAACTCGGATGTGCATCGGAAAGCAGGAAGGCGAAACTAAACGGGAGTAAACAATTTTTTGCTGACGTTCTGCATCATTTCTTCATTTGTTGTTGTTGTTGCAATAGGGATCTGATTATAAACACATCGCCGTGCTTTTCGCTGCCAGAACCGGCTCAGTAAAAGTTTATGACGTGTGTCTGTCGTGCCGCAGCTACACTCGAGTCCTGTTTAATCACGTCTGAGATCATGCCAAGCGGGTCTCGTTATGCACGTTAACAGGAACCGTGTGACCGTGTCGTCACACTGCAGGGCTTTAAATGCGTTTTTTTCCCCTGTGAGTGTTCCATTTCACCTCGAGTTTTATTATTTTATTTTAAACCACACCATGTGTTCAGGACCCCCGTAGATCAGACTGTATCAGTGCTCGTAATTTCTTGATTCTGATTCGGTAGGGAGCGTTGATTTGTTGGATTGCTCCATAATAATACCAGCTGTGTAATATTTATGGAAGGGATCTCCAGTGTCAAGTTTTAACAGGTTTTGCGTGTTCTCATTCACAAGACATGTTGCTAAAAGTGGGTGGGTGAGAGCAGGAGGTACCTCGTTTTCATCACATGATGTGAAGTGTAACTCTGAACAGATACACACATATGACATGCTCCTGAATAAATCAGTTTTAAATGTCTAAGAGGAATAAAACACCAGTTGGCCATTTTTCACCGTTACAGTCTCGCTTCAAACAATAACCATTTAAAATTCTAATTATTTAGATTTATTTTTGAATATTGATACTAACATTGGTGTAAGCTTCAAGTGGCATCTGACCCTTTTTTTTTTTTCATTTTTGAAATTGTTGCCTAAATTAAAGCTTTTAGTACAAAGTTAAGGACTTTTTTTCCCAAGAAAAATCTAACCATGTCAAATTTATGTTGCGATATCTTAACAATTTAGCATTTTAGAATAATACACTTTTCAGGTTCATGCCTTCTCATGTGAAATCTAAACTGGCCGATTCAAACAATTAAGATCATTGAAAGATTTTAATTCAAATAAGTTACGGACGCTACATCTACTGTAGGTGAGGTGCTTTTTAGCACCAATGCCACGTTTTGATCGTCTGTCTGTCCGGTTCCTTGTTTAACTCTCGGTGTTGCTGTAGAAACCACGTAAGAAGCAAACAGATGGATCTGGCGTGAGCGACAGCGAGTCAGGATCATCTTTGGACAGCGATATCGAAGGAGTCAGCAGCAGTGACCTGGACGACCTCGGCGAGGAGGACGACGATGATGACGACGACGACGACCAGAGTAAAGACAGCGAAGAGTCCGACTCTGAAAAAGAACCACAGAAGAAAAAGAAATTGAAGGTTCGCTTAGTGTAACTTTGTCAAAACGTTAAATCGTATTGCTCTGATCCTAAGCGTCTTTCCTTCTCCCTGATCGTTCCGCAGGTCGTGTCCGCAAACCTGCGGCCGAGTAAAAAGGAACATTCCAGACCGGCGGACTCGTGGGACCTCCGGGAGGGCAGCGCCACCCCGGAGGCCCGCTCTCAGTCCTCACCGCTCGTCGTTTCCAAATCAAGAGACAGACTCGCGCAGCCCACCAGCGTCATCCAGTCCACCGGCCTCGCCGTTAACGCCAAAGCACTGGCTCTGATCGGCGAACCGCAGCATGACTCCTCCCCTCCGCGCCTCAGCTCCTCCCCTCCTCGACCCCTGACTATCACCGCTCATCAACCGCTCCCACTTTCTCTCTGCTCCTCCCCTAAACCGCTCTCGGTCCCTTCCCCTCCCAAACCCCTCCCTCTCTCGTCCTCTCCCAAACCACCAGCTTTGAGCCCCTCCCCTAGGGCACGGGGCTCCGCCCATAAGTCTCAGGCCCCGCCTCTGGACTCGCTGAGCAGCAGGAAGCTTCTGGAAGGCTCGCTGTCCCACATTGCCGACTTCAGACTGAAACAGGTGGGCGTGCGCACACAACCTGCGCTAAATTGATTGATAACCGGGTGAAACTCGGCACCGCATTAAGGAGGAATTAATCACGCGTTAGTCTTTTTTTCATTTAGCAGAAAAGCAAATGAGCTCCAGCAGTTTTTCCATGTAGCGAGAAAGCCAATTTCGGACGAAGAGTTTCAGGACGCAGTTGGTATTCAGCATCCGTCTCTCTGTATTGACCAGCCCTCTGTGAAAAGGTCAGAGAGAGAGAGAGAGATGGGATGAAAGAGCTCTGCTTTTCCATCCAGGCTCTTATCTCTAGCATTGGGTTTCCCACTGCGTAATTCAGTTTTGTAAACGGATTCACTTAGCTTCATAAAAAAAATAAATAAAATTCTCCTCTAAAAACCAACAGGCAATTAACGCCGCAACTTCTTATTCCTGGATTCTTAGCAAATGAGTCCAAAAAAAAGGAAAATGGATTTATTCCCATCCTTTCTTCTGTAAGCATGAAATTACCGCTGAAGAGGCTAATACCCGTTCATCGTAATCGGCTAAAGTGGGTTTTATCGCGCGGTCATTGTACTGAACAGTCTTAATATCGGCCTGCGTTTCGGGTTCCATTCATTCGAAATTACCGCTCAGGCGTCAAACACGTGTTTACGACGTGAGACGGGAAACAGAACCCGAGCGACGCAGAAATCTAGAGCCATTGAGCGAACCGCGCTGAATAGAGTGAGTGTTTCTGCCCCTTTTTTTTTTCTTCCTCCGCTCCCGGTGGTGAGTGGCGCTTTAATGGCGGAGACACTGCGAGCGACGTCTGCTCCGGACTCTTTTGTTCCCAGAACTGATGAGGATCCAAACTGAGTCACAGCGCACATAGCCGTCGTGTTCCCCCACCCCCTAACTCACACACACACACACACACACACACACTCCATCAGCGCCTATGCCACATGACAACCAGAGCAATTACCACATTTCCGTTCAACTCCTCCTTTTCTTAAAGCTTTATTTTGTCTCTCTTTCTCTCTGTCCTCACATTTTAATCTTTTTTCTTCCCACATCCCCCCCCCCTTTTTTTTAAATCCAGTCTTTACTTGTGCAGGACCAAGAGTTCCCTCTCCAGCTCAAGAAGCAGCAAGGCCTTTACAAGATCTCGAAGAGTTCCGGGGGGATATCCTCCTCTTCCTCGTCCTCTTCTTCCTCCATTCTGCCTCCCAAATCCTCATCAGGTCGCACCAAGCCTCCTGCCGCTCAGGTCGTGGCCGCGTCGCCAGGCCTCCTGCTCCCTCAGACCGTCCTGGGCCTGGGCCACATCAACGGCATCATCCAGAGCTCGGCGCAGGACACCCCGCTAGCCCTGACCACCAAACCTCGCTCTGACCTGCCCGTCAACCTCAGCATCGGCGGCAGGAAGGACATGTCCGTGCCGGCCCCGCTGCCTGCTCTAGTACCCGCGTCCGCCCTCCCGGCGCGGCCTCGCGCTTCGCGCAAAAACAAGACGCCCAGAGCCCTGGAGGCCTGGAAGGACGTTTCCCAGAAGCATTTGGTGAAGTCGCTCGTGGACATGTTCCATCAGGGAGCGGGAGAGCAGGAGACTCCGAGCAAGAAGGACTCAGACGAGTCGGCCGAGGACGACGACGACGACGAGGACGACGACGTGGATGACGAAGAGGAGGACGAGGACGAGGAGGATGACAGTTTGTCAGGTTTGTGAAATGTCTAAGAAGCAGTCTGTACGTTCATTGTCTAGTTAATAAGTCGTACATGCACGCGTAAGGAAGCTCAAGAATCACTTGTCATCTATTATAATTTAATTATTATTAATTTTTATTCTAACTCTCTCAGAGTCAGACAGTAACTCGGACAGCGAGCTGAACGGCTCGGCGAGGAAGAACAGGGACACGACGGAGACGGAGACCGACGGCGAGAGGACGCCTTTGAAGCTCGGCAAGAACCTGCCCCTGCTCGCCTCCACCAATTACAGCCTGCCCGACTGCTCGCCGCTCAACCTCCAAGTCATTAAGCCCTCCGGTGTGGCCACGCCCACTATCTTGGGCAGCTCCGGTGCCTTGACCTATCACAGCTCGCCTTCCTCATCGTATTCCGTCGGCACCTCTCCAGGTAAGCTCCGATCGGGAAGACGAAGCGACGTGAAAAGGCGTTACCGGGGGGGGGATGGGGGGGGGGTAATTGCAGCGTCCGCGAGATCTATTTATAGAAGCCTAAATTGCGTTCATAGGCATCCAGCGGGTCTTTGATTGATTTATTTTCCCTCGAAACTAACACATTTCCTTCTTAATCTCGTTATCTCCGCCGCACACGAGAGCCGGTCCGTACTGTACTACGGTAGCTAATGAGGACGCAGTGTGTGTGTTTATGTGTGTGTTTGTGTGTGTGTGTGTAGTTTAACGGTAACCTCCGAGCCATGTTTGGTTGAACCTGTTGGCCCGAGTTCACACACTCATTACGGCTGTTTGGCTGACTCCGGCTTTTTTTCCCCTCTTCTTCTTCTCTCTTCCCAGGGAGATTCGTTAAACAAAATACTCGCAAATCCAGCAAACATGTCAAGCCCGTGGGTTTGTTCTTGGCCGAGTTTCAACAGAAAGAAGAGCACTTGTTGCTCTCTCTCACTCCCACACTATGTGTGAGTGTGTGCATGTGCGTGCACGCGTTTGTGTGTGTGTGTGTGTGTGTGTGTGTGTGTGTGTGTGTGTGTTTGGGGATTGTGTTTGCTCTGGCTTTGAGGAACGTGATGATTCGATGTCAGAGGAAGAAGCTTTCAGGACGGTGAAAAGCTAATGGTGTGAACGCCATATTGACTGCAAGTCTCGTCTTCTACCGCGCCAAGCTGTTCACTTTGCTGCTCGGGATTTGTGTGTGCGTGTTTGTGTGTGTGTGTGTGTGTGTGTGTGTGTGTGTGTGTGTGTGTGTGTGTGTGTGTGTGTGTGTGAGGGCGAGCTTGTTTTTATGTCGTAGTGAGGACTTGGGAAAATATCTGACGGTTTTGATCTCGTGTAAACATTTGGCTCGTTCCAGTGGGTAAAGCCGTCAATCAATTTCCTAGATTTCTCTCGGTGGGGTTGCCATTACAGAAATAATTAATCACAAATATCCTAAGTTGCCATTGCAGTAATAACACCAATAATAATGTGTGTGTATATGAGCGTGTTTCAGTCTGACTCTCTCTCTCTCTCTCTCTCTCTCTCTCTCTCTCTATCGTGTTGTAGGATCCGGGAAAAGGAAGCGTGTGATGAACGAAGATGATCTAAAGACTCCTTTAGAAATGGGGTATGTGTAACAGCATGACTCAATCCCTCTGTCTCTCTCTCTCTCTCTCTCTTAATAATTTTCTTTTCTTTATTTATTTATTTTTCTTCTTTCTTCGTTCTGACATCACATCTCTTCCCGTTCCTCGCTCCAGCTGGCGGAGGGAGACCAGGATCAAATCCGCCGGAGGTCGTCTCCAAGGAGACGTGGCCTACTACGCGCCCTGCGGCAAGCGGCTGCGGCAGTACCCCGATGTCGTAAAGGTAACCTCCGACCCTCCGACCCCTTTCTCCCCGCCGCTCGCTTTTAGTACCCACAAATCCCTCCTCAGGAAACCCGAAAAATAATAATAATAATAATAATAATAATAGTAATAATAATAAAGAAAAAAAAAACCTTCCACCCTTCCAGTAGCTTCCCCGCTCCTCCTCCTCCTCCTCCTTCTCCTCTTCCTCCTCCCTCCCCCCCTTGTGTAGTTTAGCTTTGCTGTGTTAGTGCCCAGCTTTCAGTGTGCTACTCCACTTCCTGATGGCTCTCTGTCTCACCAAACGTCATTATTATTCTCTCTTCTGTAGTATCTATCCAGATACGGAATAACTGACATCACACGCGATAATTTTAGCTTCAGTGCAAAAGTAAGGGTTGGTGACTTCTATGAAGCCAGAGAAGGACCCCAGGTGAATGCCTTTCATCTCTCTCTCTCTGTCTCTCTGTCTCCCTCTCTCCGTCTCTCTCTCTCTATCTCTCTCTTTCTCCTCTTGTCTTTTCTTTATTTTTGTTTACTTATTTTATTTCCGGTTGTATTTTCTTTCTCCGCTCACCCCCACCTCACTCTTTTTCTGTCGCTTCCACCTCGAATCAAGAGCGCAAGGATTTCGATTTGAAGCCCGATTTTACAGACTAAAAGTCTCCTCCCGTTATATCAGGAAGCCATGCGATAATCAAAGCTTTCATTACCTCCACAGGGTTGTTCTCTTTCTCTTTCTGTTTCGTGTGTTGGGATCATGGCTAATATTTACTCTAAATCTCTAGAATTGCTGATTTAATTAATAAAGAATTTTTTTTTTAAATGTATATATTTTTTTGCACTAATATCTTTGTGTTATAACTTCACTAGTCTGTGCTTGATACTGTAACGTTATTGCTTGTTATTAACGAAGATAGTTAGCAAGAGAAAAACGGATCCCTCATGCTGCAATCTGATTGGTCGGTTCGCTCAATTCCCGCCACCCCCCATACCCCCCTCCCCCACCCACTTCAGGGTCTGCAGTGGTGCCCGCTGAGCGAGGACGAGATCATACCGCGCATCAGAGGCATGGAGGGCCGCAGGGGTCGGCCGCCCAACACCGAGCGCCCGCACGCGACCGCGGACGGCGAGGGCTCCGGCTCGCGCCGCAGGAAGGGTCGCCCGCCCAACGTGGGCCACACGGAGTTCCCCAGCCCGTCCGAGGCCAAGCTGCTCCGCAAACTAGAGGCTCAGGGTAACACTACGCGTAAACTCTTAGCTTCGCGCATTATCGCTGAGACCATCGCCCAAGACAAACCCTCATGTTGTGTCCCGGTGTGTTTTAGAAATCGCCCGGCAGGCGGCGCAGATGAAGCTGATGAGGAAGCTGGAGAAGCAGGCGCTCGCTCGAGCGGCTAAAGAAGCTCGAAAACAGCAAGGTACGCCTCAGATACGACGGGGCGTAAATATGGGCGCCCTTATCACTGTACAGTGGTGGAATGAGACTAATGAGCGGCTTTTGCTCACAAATATATAATTGAGCAGCCAAACAAGTGTGGGAAAGCTTGATGTGGTTGTGTTATGAAATTATTTCTGGGTCATTTATTGACAGTTCAAGATAAAAAAAAAAAAATAATAAAAAACATCTTTAGATGAAGTGCAACAAAATATTGATTAGTAAAGCAGGGTGCCAATATTTTCTAAACCATCAGCCAAATATTACTTCTATTCTGCCAACTTACGAATACTGCTGTGTGTGTGTGTGTGTGTGTGTGTGTACATAAACACATACAGTACTGTGCAAAGATCTAATTGGTATCATTATTAAGTCAGTAAAAAAAAAGCTATTTCTGACATTAGTATTCCAGCAAAAATAAAAAATTTTATAGGAAAATATCTGTAGGCCAGAATCTTATGTAAAAGACTAAATCTCAGACCACACACACACACACACAAAAAAAAAAAACTTCTGGCTTTTGCTGCATAAAATGAAGCAGGTGCGACCAAGTCCTCAGAAGGAAATTGACTATATTTTAAACTATATTTACATATAGTTATATATTTTTCAACTATATTTTAAAATATATATGACTTTGTTTTATTAATTACTTTAATTTAAAAAAGCTTTTTATAGAATTTTTTTTAATGTAGAGAGAGAGAGATTACACAGTACAGGTCAAAAGTTTGGACACAAGATTGGATTTTTTCCTATATTTTCTGGAACAATATAATTTTTTATATCCAAATCTTTGAAATAACACACATGGCATTATGCAATTAGGTAACGATGACATCATCATCATCAGTCAGTTGTTATTTTAATACATGAAGGTCAGCTGTTCTGGAACAGTTCTTGTGGGAACAGTATTGTGTCGAGTGCAAAACCCATCAAGCTCCACGATGAAACTGTCTCTCATGAAGACCTTCCCAGGAAATCAAGACCAAAACGTAGCTCTGCTGCAGAGGAGACGTTCATTTAGAGTCACCAGCCTCAGGAATCACCAATTAACAACCAGCACCTCAGATCACCTAAAGCCGTTATGAAGGATTTACAGAGCAGACGTAGCAGATCTACATCTCGATATCAACTGTTCCAAGGAGATCATCGCATATTTCAGACGTCTTAAATGTAGAGAGAAATAAAAATCAGGAAAGACCATGGAGTTAGAAGGGGTGTACAAACTTTTGGCTGGTGGTCTGTATGTATAAAAATTGATTGAAAGATGCGCCAAATTGCATGCTGTGCGTCTGCGAAGGGTGCCAATAGTTTTGCAACTGAATGTAGTTGTGCGCAAAAAGATTTGAAAATCTTGTTTGTTTGTTTGTTTGTTTGTTTGTTTTAGCCATCATGGCTGCGGAGGAGAGGAGGAAACAGAAGGAGCAAATCAAGATCCTCAAACAGCAGGTCAGTGTTTTAATTAAGCGCCCGACTCCGGTCCTGCGTCCAAAATGCCAGATGTTCCAGTCCCTTTTCCTTACTCTTTATGCATATATAATACACACATGCACGCGCACGCACACACACACAAGGAGTAGGTCTTAGAAGTCTGAAAAGTTAACCGAGTTCCTCGAAACTTTGTACTCATCGCTGACTGACAGAGTCGCGTCCTCTGCTCTGCACGAACCGCCGGGAGTTTTGCTAATCCTGCCATCCGCGGCTTCGTTTAAATGCACGGCGGCGCTTTCAATTAACGCACACCCTCTCTCCTTCTGTCCGAGCAGGAAAAGATAAAGCGCATTCAGCAAATCCGGATGGAGAAGGAGCTCCGCGCGCAGCAGATTCTCGAGGTATGGACTCACTCTGGGGGGGGACGTGAAGGGAAGAAGAGAGGAGAAAGAAAAAAAAACAGAAAGAAAAAAAGTCAAGAGATAGAGTTGAAATAAGCTTAACATTCTGCAAATACACACCACCACCACCACCGCCGCCGCTGCCGCTGCACACCCGGCGTCTGTTTAACATGGAGCACGCGCTCCGGCGGAATTGCTCTCCAGCATTTTAGGGGTTATGACTCCTGCATATTTATATATATATATATATATATATATATATATATATATATTTTTTTTTTTTTTCCTCGTTAAATTGGTTTTGGTGGACAGTTTTTGAATATTAAATTCGCTGCCTCGTGTTTTCTCAGAGCACGGTTTAAATTAGACATAAAAGATGTTTTTTTTTTCTCTCTCTCTCTAACAATAACAGGTCTTGCATAAGTAGAAGGAATATAAAAAAAAAAAAAAAAGATGTTTACTTTCCGCAGCCAATTATAGAAGCCTGAAAAGTGTTTTAGGAGAGAGAAATCAAATTGGAGCTGACACGGTTGGGAAACCATTTTGAACGGGATTTCTTTCTGTTTGTAATTACACATTGAAATTTCCAGCTAATTCTCAGACGCGCGTTCTTTTTTTTTTTTTTTTTTTTTAATAATTTTTTTTTTCTTTCGGTTTGTTTGTGTTTTTTTTTCTCTCCTATCCATCTCTCCTGCTGCCGTTTGTCAGAACGAGGAGGAATATTGAATAATTTTTAAAGATCCCTGGGCTGATTCTGACAAGACCTGACGTACTCGTCGCAAAGGTTCTCAATCACTGACTCAGTGTTGCGTAACTCTCCGATTAGCACAGCCTCCAAATGCCATGTAGTGAATAGCAAGCAGGAAACACACACACACACACACACACACACACACACACACACACACACACACACACACACACACACGTGCACACTCACACACACGCCATCCAGTGAAGGTTGGTGTGCTCTTATTAAGTGAGGATTCTCCCTCTCTCTCTCTATCTATCTCTCTCTCTAAAGCACATCGATCACAGCGACACGCAAACAAGTCGGCCTTCACAGTGCCGCGTTTTAATTTGCACTTCTCGTCGTGTGACCTGGACCTTTTTTTTTTGTTTGTTTTGTTTGTTTTTTTTTGTATTGGCAGGCAAAGAGGAAAAAGCGAGAGGAGGCTGCCAATGCCAAAATCTTGGAGGCGGAGAAGCGTTTAAAGGTCAGTGTGTCTGTGTTTCGGAGGGCCTAACCTCGGACCCGCTGTCTGAGCCGTACAGACCGTTCTCACCATTCGATTGGGTGATGGGAAATCACATGACTGAAGGGCGGCGCTGACGATCGTGTAGCTACACTGTGAACAAAAATTGTCGAATAAACAATACATTTACTTACAGTTTCTTGTTATAAGTCATACAACAAACTAAATCTAAGATTAATGTTAAAGTATTTTAGTACTTGTAAGCTTAAATGTTTCTACACATAGTTCTGCTCCTTTGTAAAAAAAAAGGAAAAAATACTGAAAATGACCAAATAAATATCTAAATAAATGAATACTGCTTCAAATAGTAAATATATCTAGAAATGTATATAATAATCATACATTTGGTTTATTGAAATATTATAATTAAAAATAAATGGTAGAATAATTTGATAAGATTTAAAGGTCCCGTATCCCCCCCCCCTCCCTCCCTCCCCAGATAACGCATTTTTTTATATAGCATACTCTCTCTGTTTAACTCCTCCTACTAACACGCCGTTTCAACAAGCTCGGGGCCGGGGATCTTCTTATATGAGGTCACAATAGGGAAACAAAAGGGGAAAAACGAACGGAAAAAAAAAACAAAAGGGAAAACTAAATGTGGGGTCTAGACCCCAGCCAATACAATGATGGAAGAAAAAAATGACAAAAATGACAGGATTTCTTTTTCCCCCTTCTAACGTTTTTAGTTTGTACAAACACACATGCTGGACATCTGGAGTGTGACTGTCTAAGCATGATGAGGAAAAAGTGGAATTTTGCATAGTAGTTGCCCTGTTAGATGTTTTTACCTTGCTAAGAGCATGAGTTCGCAGTGTAACTATCAGTTAGCAACCTGGAGATTTTATGTATTATCTGCATTATTTTATACATTATATATCTTCTCCACATAGACATTTATATGAAATGAAGTATGGATTTTAAAAACCAAAGCAAGCATGAATGTCTGAGTTTTCAGGAGAACTGCATCAGATTCTGCATCAAGTACCCTCGAAAAGCTCTTGCTGATTACTGAGGCGTGTTTAAAAAGCAGAGTCATCCTGCCAAATAGTGACCTAGTTTATTTCATTTGTCTACTGTGCTTTTTATAATAGACTTACTTAACATAGAAATGTTTAATATAAGACTAAGACTTACTTACTTGCACATACTGATATTAATAATAATAAAGGGTCCAGTCCCTCTAACTGTCCGCTCTTTCAGGGGAAGACACTGTGGTACGCCTCTCTGTTTGTCGACGCAGAGAAGTGGCCGCACTTTCTGTAGTGCATTATTATTATAATAATGTCATGGTCTTGCTTATACGTGTGTGTGTATGTGTGCGTGTGTGTGTGTGTGTAGGAAAGGGAGATGAGACGGCAGCAGGCTGTTATACTAAAGCACCAGGTTTGTATCATGTTCATGCTTATTATTATTAATACTATTATCATTATTATTATTATTACTATTATTATTTATTCTAGTAGTAGAAGTATTTTTTAATATAAGAGAGATGAGTACTTAAAGTACCCCTGAACTCGAAACGAAAACTATGTATTTGGCGTAAAACGGATTAATGGGAGCAGGAACATGGGGCTGGGTTACATACTCACTAAACGAGTAATGTCACTAAGGTGTACCAGTCATGTTTAGCGATTTTAAAGGGTTGTGATGATGTAGTAGCAAACAAACAATATTGCTAAAGAGAATACCATCTATCCCCACGGTTGTCACGGGAACATAGATTGGCTGCTGTTGAAGATATAAATAGCGACTTGTTTCAACTATAGCAATTTGTACAAGTCATGAGCATTCAAGGTGAAAGAGATGTCAAGACCAGACGTTGGCGGTAACACCAAGAACAACCACCACCACCTTATGTGACAAATATACTTTAGTTTGGTAGTGGCGATCGTTCATGAATTTGCGCATCCATGCATATTTAAACATTATCTTACATTATGTCACATATGTAGCCCCGTAGTTTTATAAGCTCACGGATAAGAGAGATGAATATCGAAAGTACATAAAAAGAATTAGGTAAAATGCATACGGGGTGGGGCTATATGGGCGAGGCTACATCCTAGCTAATTGTTGCTTATTAAGCTCCACGGCTTTGGACCAATCATTTTCAGTCATTAAGTAACAATTATAATAATGAAGGAAGTTGCAAAGCAACGATGATTGGACCTAAACGTCTGCGCTATCACCACATGGGTACACCAGAAAGACAGTGGGAACATTTTAGAGGGGAATTTAAAGTGGAAATACTAATACCGTTATGACATAATTTATAGCGATTATAATTATATATAAAACCAAGGAAATTATTAGCCAGTTTTCACAATAAGTAGAAGGCCTCGCCACGGCTAAATCGTTTGCGATATCAAAAATCCCTTCGCAATTTTGCATCCTCAATCTCTTGAGATAATATTGGCCCAGTTTGGTGTTGATCGTGTAAATCCCCTAGGAGGAGTATATCAAAATCCATTGTGTGCGTTTTGCAAACAACCCAAAATAACTGACTTCCTTTCGAATCAAGCACATGACATGCACAGCGAAAGTTGTTCTCCTTAATGAGATCTAAACGTCTATTGGGTTTTACATGTATACATGCAAGTGAGTGTGAGCTATGCAGCAAAATCTCCTGTGAAGGCTGATGTCATAGATGTCATAGTACGTTACCAATGAACAAAGTATTCTTCGTTGCCATGGTAGCATCATTTGGCCTGCTAGGATTTAATATTTTCAGTTTTGTAAAAATTTGTATTGATGTTGTTAATTAGTTCCGGGGTACTTTAAGAGTATGTAGTGTTTAAATAAAGGCAGATGTTCACAGCGCTCTGTCTCACACAGTGCTGTCTTCAGCCTTTCGTATTTCTCTCTGGTTAATGATCATGCTTTTGGGAGTGGGGGCTCAAATCTCAATTCTCTCTCTCTCTTTGGGTTTCTGTCTTCTTTTTGTTTTTAAAAAAATATTTTGTTTCTGTTTTTTTTTCTCCTTCCTGTCTTAATATTGTGCCAACTCTCTCTCTCAGGAGTTGGAGAGGCATAGACTAGATATGGTATGGGTATGTTTAATCTTCTGTACATCTAACACTCGCATCGTGAAACATGGTTGTGATATGGTCGTCATAGCCGCACTTTTTTTTATTTCTTTTTCTTTTATGTTGATTTCTATCTGTTTTGTTTTTTTCTTTTTGTAAGTGTAGCACTTGGCTGCTGTCATACTACATTTTTCCTTTGCATGGCTTCTCCAGCGGCATAAAAAAAAAAAGAAAAGGAAAGAAAAGAAAGAAAGAACTCAAAGTGCATTCTCCACATCCATATGTGTGTGTGTGTGTGTGTGTGTTTCTCAGTGAGAGAGAGAGAGGGATAGAGTGCTGGTTCTAATGCAATAGGCTCTATGTGTGTGTGTATGAGTGTGTGTATGTGTGTGTGTGTGTGTGTGTGTGTGTGTGTGTGTGTGTGTGTGTGTGTGTGTGTGTGTGTGTGAAAAGCTTGGTGTTTATCCAGTTTCATTGATGAAAAGTGAGTGCTGTAACCAAGCCATTTATTTGTTTTTATTTATTTATTACACACACACACTATGTGTATACATCATCTCTATAGTCCTGATCATGGTTGTTTTGTTTGTGTGTGTGTGTGTTTGAGTCTCGACCCAGATGTGGTGTTTGTGCTGCGGCATCTGTAGCGTGGATGTCGAAGGTTACAGTGCGGCGGCGGTTCTCGGCTGCAGTCGAAACAGGTTCCTCAGAAACGTCCTGCTCGATTTTTGACTCTCCATGACTGGCGCATCTCAGACCTGATGTTAACATCCGTCTCTACTGGACACTCAGTCGTCCCTGAGACAAGTTCGCTCCTGTTTTGTCTTACGTTATCGCAGCTGTACTCGCTCAGATAGAGACAGACAGGCAGATAGAGAGTGAAAGAGAAAAAGAGGAGGAATGAGAGACAGACGCATAGAGCCAGACTCGCTCTCTCTAAGCTCTGATTCTAGCGCTGATCTCAGAACTGTTTTTGTTTGCACGTCTGTAGTTTTTAGGTCCAGACTTTTCCCGTTACTGACAAACAGCACAGCCGTAGATGTTGAATAAACTTACGAAACAAAAGCAAACAGACAAAAAAAAGAAAGGTTGTTACCACAGAAACGGTAACTTAAATTAGTATAGATGGAGCACATTGATTTATACTCCTGCTGTCAGAGCTGCTGTCCTGGGAAATGGATCAACACCTTCCAGACAGTCAGAATCCAGAAGTGAACGTTCTGCCACCGAGGCGGAACTTAACACCAGGAGTCTGAGAGTTTTTTTTTTTCCCGCCCCCGGGGGGTTAAACAGAACCAGTCGGACCTCATCCTAGAACCGCCGCCCTTACACCCCGAGAACATCTCTGCACGTTCCTCTTCATCCTGCGGTCAGATTTAAAAGAAAGTGCACCCCTTATCATAAACACAGTCATAGATGTCGTATACTGAAACGAGGTAGCAGTAGGGAAGCTAGGTGCAAGCTCATGCTCTGCTGTCTGTTTTTAACAGCAACAACAACAACAACAAAAAATGCTGTCGAGCTCGCTAAATTAGCGCTAAGCTAACTCCAGACGCACTGACTGCTTCCCCTGTCTGACCCGCTCACCAACACCTGTCGCTTCTCCTTTCATTGATTTATTTGTCCATTTTTTTGTGTGTTGCATATCGCTGTTCTGTAACACACGTTCTTCACATGACTGTAAACCCCATCCTGGCCATGGCATTGTGAATGAACAGATGAGTGTGTGTGTGTGTGTGTGTGTGTGTGTGTGTGAGTGAGAGAGCGTGTGTTTGGCTGTCTCTCCCTCGATCTGTGCAACATGCTACACCACGCTGATCACTGTCGTCCCCGTCTTTGCTCGATCTGTCCTGTTTTCACTCTTGCACTCTTTATTTATTTATTTTTTATTTTTTCGGTCGCCGCTTGCACCGAAACTGATGATTGCGGCTTTTCTCTGATTTCAGGAGCGGGAGAGGAGGAGGCAGCACGTGATGCTGATGAAGGCTGTGGAAGCTCGCAAAAAAGCAGAGGTATGAATCGAAAAAAAAAAAAAAAAAATACACCGGTACCTAAATTAAGGTTTAAGTGAGGTTTAATGTTTTACTATTTTACTTCATTTACACATCTTTTCTAAACGTTTTGATTGTTTTTATATGCAGAAATATGATTATAGTGTTGGAAATTGGTAATATTGGTAATATGTTTGGGTGGCTGGAACGGATTGTCTCCATTTACATTATTTCTTATTTCGCAATACGAAATTTCGCCGTAAGGACTCCCCTCCGGGACGGGTTAAATTCGTACACCGGTGTACCACTGTACGCTTCCCTCTCTGCGGTTCCCGATTAAGTTTGAAATCTTCTCCGACATCCTACATCATCAGGCCGACTTCCTCACTCTTGTTTTTTCTTTCTTTCCCCTTCCGTCGCTCTCTCAGGAGCGCGAACGCCTCAAGCAGGAGAAGCGAGACGAGAAGCGCCTCAACAAGGAGCGCAAGCTGGAGCTGCGCCGCCTCGAGCTGGAAATGCTGCGAGAGATGAGGAGGCCCAACGAGGACATGTGCTTAACTGATCACAAGGTAAACCCACTCTTACGCCCTGAAATCACACCCACCCACACATGTACACACACACATGCAGAAGAATACTCGAAAACATCTGAAGCTGAAAATTTTAGATACGTACCTAAAGGAGTAAGGTGACACCTCGGAGGGGAAAATAATCAACAGTGCTCTGGAGTTACTCTTACTGATCCCTCACGGTGTCTGGAGTGTTTTGTTCCTCTTGTTCCTCAGCTATTCTTTAATACTGATAATAATAGTTTATTTTGCTTTATTACACTTTTTATTAGGGCTGTCAATAATATTGTATTAACGTATGTGATTAATCTAGGAACGCATGTCAATTATGCAAATTAATCATATGACAAAGTTTGACCCTAATGGCTTCCCATGATCGCAGCCATCGGAGTGCCGGCTAAGGCTCTAGCTAGGTTGTTGACCTTCGGATCTGAGGATTCGGGTTTGAGCCCCGCCGTCGGTGGGTTTGCCACACCCCATACTACCCAACCACTGCATGCGGCGCCAGTCCCATTAATTATAGTACAAGTGAAGCTGAGTATTTTAAAATGAATCGAGATTAATCACAGACTCTGAGAGTGATTAACTAGATTAAAATTCGTAATCGATTGGCAGCACTACTTTTTATCTATTTCTTGTTAAATTAACAGGTAAAATAAACAACACCAGAGACTCCTTCCCACACTACCAGTCAAAAGTTTGTATACCCCTTTCAACGCCATGGTCTCTCCTGATTTTTATTTCTCTCTACACTGTAAAACAATGCTGAAGTCATCCAAAATACGCAATAATCTCCTTTGAACAGATTGAACGATTTGTTTTTCTAAAAAAAAAATCCAGTACTGTTCTAGAATGTAGAAAATAAATCCAAACATTTGACTGGTACTGTAGATGTTATAAACTTGCAAGTCCGTTCCTAATTAAGTGGCCGCTGAAGGATTTATGTAGAGCTTTAACAGTCCATAGAGTCTGTCTTCTTGGCACTTTATAATATTATTATTATTATTACTATTATCTCAACACTTGCTGATTAACTGTTTGTGATAAATAGCTCCGCCCTCTTGTGACTTTAAGATAAGCCCCGCCCCCTCAAAATGTCACACTTTAGAGGATTCACTTAAAATCACTTTCTCTGTTATGGGTCATACAGTACGTATTACAAAGACCGGAAAGTAACTACACACACACACACACACACACACACACACACACACACACACTATTATTTAGTGCTTTTAGAGTCTAAGATATACATGGGCGCACACACCCACACATTTTCTAGCAGGAGACCCCGTGAGTGTGTGTGACCTGTCTTTTTTATTAAATATGAATTATGCTGCTTTAAAACACACTGTAGTGTGACGTCAGTATAAACCCTGCGAAGAGCAGGGTTAAGTACCACAAGGACCCTCCATCCGTTAGACCACATCGGTCATGAACGTCCACTCCGATTCCTCGTCATCATCAATTAAGCCTGAACGAGTCATGGTCTTTTTGTATTTTTTTGCGTTTCCTCCACAGTGACTCAGTTTCCCAGAAATTCTCTTGAATCCAGGCTTTAAACCTGAGCGATCAGGTTCGCGTTTTCCTGGAGGCTCGGTCAGAAGGGAGGCAATAAAAAAAAAAAAGAGCTACTTAAAGCTTACGTACTGTCTGTAACAGCATTAGGTCATCAGTAACACCTTGGAGAAGCAGGAAGGCAGGTGACACACAGGAAACACTGCCACCCTGTGGTCGTAGCCGAGCGGTCCACGAAGTCGCGCTCGTCCTGAACATGTGACTCGATTAAAGGAAGCTTTTATAAAGCATGAAACACGAGTTACACCTGGTTACTGATGATGATGATGATGAGCAGATGTGCGTCTGTAATTAAGTGGGAGGAGTTTGGAGTGATTTATGCAGAGCTTTAAGAGTTCTAACTGAAGATGATGAAGAGAGAGAGTGATTTATTGAGTGATTTATTAATTGACTGTTAACGAGAGTGTTCAGGTCACATGATGTTCAGTAATAAACCCCTCAGCGCTGAGTGTTCACTCTGTAGTGATGATGAAGCTTTATGAAACCCGACACACCCTTTGTCTCCTGGTGTAATGAGCAAACTCTGACGCTGACCTGTCTCTCTCTCTCTCTGTCTGTCTCTCTCTCTGTCTCTCTGTCTGGCTTACTCTGTTTCTTTTTTATCTTTCTCTCTGTCTGTCTCTCTCTCTCTCTTTCTTACTTCCTTTTTCTCACTTACTTTCTTTCAAACTATTTATCTATCCATCTATCTATCTGGATCTCTCTCCATTTTTCTCTCTCTCTTTCTTTTTTTCTTTGTCTCTTTTATCTTTCTGTTCTTTTCACTCTTTTTGTCTCTCTTTCTTTCTGCTTCTGTCTCTCACTAATTCTCTTTATCTTTTTCTCTCTCTCTGGCTTACTCCTTTCTTTTTTTCTTTCTTTCTTTCTTTCACACTCTCTGTCTGTCACTTTCTGTCTGTCTTTTTTTGCTTGTCTCTGTCTGTCTCTCTCTCTCTCTCACACACGCACAGCCTTTGCCGGAGTTGTCCCGTATCGCCGGGCTGGTGCTCCCGGGTCAGGTGTTCGCCGACTGCCTGATGGTGGTGCAGTTCCTGCGCAGTTTTGGGAGGGTGCTGGGCCTGGACCAGAGCGAGATCCCCACGCTGGGCGTGCTGCAGGAGGGGCTCCTCAACCTGGGCAACAGCATGGGGCAGGTGCAGGACCTGCTGGTGCGTATGCTCTCCTCGGCCGTCTGCGACCCCGGACTGCCTCCAGGACACAGGGTGAGAGTCTCTGTCTCTCTCTCTCTCTCTCTCACACACACACACACACAGACAAATATATAAAAATATTCATCGTATCAAACGATATCGTGACAAATATCATGGCAAGCCATGTGTGCAGAAAAATCAGCGGTGAGGTTCAATACTAAGCCCAAAAAAGTTCTCTTCCAATAGCATCAAAGAGAGAAGTTTGACACTCCTGATATCTTGTCTCATGTCCTATTGGTTACAGACAGGCAGCATTTAAACACAATGAAAAATGTAATAAACAACGAATACAAGTAAAAACGTGGCGGAAATTTTTAAACAGAGCTTTATCTGGGTTTGAACAGCGTTTCCTAGTGGACCATAAAGGTACTGCAGGTTAGGAAGTTAAATTTGAAATTAGCATAAAATAACTTAGGATCGGATATTTATATGTCGTAAAGTTATCATAACTAATATAACAATATTACGGCAACAAACACCACTAATAGTGTTTAGAGTTGTGTCTCAAATCGAGGACAAATAGTTTGTTTAGCTAGGTCACAGTGTCACATGGTGCTACACTGCCCCCTACTGTTCTTGTTGTTATTACGCAACATGTGAGAGACTAGAGCTGAAGTGCACAAGCGATGCTACAGACAACCGCACGGCCAAAAACACGGTATCGGTGCTAGAACGTTTCTCACCTCGGTGAAAAGGTTAATTTCCAGATAGGATCACACAACACCATAAATCATACTTAATCTTCCACGCCATGCTTCATTTTTTTTTTCTTCTGTTAATTATACATACAGATTTCTATTTTTATCAGGTAAAAGAAACACGTTTGCTAAATACAATCTCATGCTCTTTCATTTGTCCGTTACATTTTTTAATTCAAATTTTAAAAATTCAAATATTTCAACGGTCTTAACTGTCACTCAGATGAAACTTGGCCAGTTTAGATTCCACATGAGAAAACACAAAGCTGAAAAAGTCTATTATTCTACTAAAATGCAAAATTGTGAAGATATTACAGCTTTTACCAAAGTCCATCTCATTAGAAGCAATTGTAATGGTTTAACAGTAATTATTGTACAGATCACAAAACTGAATAAACTATAGTTTTCTATGTTTTATAGCCACGTAAAATAAGGTTTGTGTCTCATTTGGAGCATTTAAACAAAGCCACTGTTGAAAAAATCCTTAATTTTGTATGGAATGCTCTGGAACCATTTTTTTCAGGTCATATGCTTCTAGAAGCTTCCACCAATCTTAGTATCAGTACTCATTAAGAAATATACAACGATTGGTGGAAGCTTCTAGAAGCATATGATCTGAAAAAAATGGTTCCAGAGCATTCCATACAAAATTAAGGATTTTTTTCAACAGTGGTTTTGTTTAAATTAAGGGAAAATGTGCATTTTAAATTATTTTAACATATAAAATAATCATCTCTGCAAAAACAGCTGAAGTTAGCAACTTTATATTTTTAGGGACGCGAGATCGGTGACTTCAATGTTTCAGCCACCTTGTCTCACAGACGCTTGTCCTCCACAGGCCAAGTCCATCCTGGGTGATCACCTGACCAACGTGGGCCTGAACCGGGACAACGTGTCGGAAGTGCTGCAGCAGTACATGGAGGCGCACTGCGCTCAGACCGAGCTGGCCGACATGTCCCTGAGCCTGAAGACCAAGGCCTTCCAGGCACACACGCCCGCGCAGAAAGCCGCGGTGCTCTCCTTCCTGGTCAACGAGCTGGCCTGCAGCAAGAGCGTGGTCAGGTACACACACACACACACACACACACACACACACACACACACGCGTGTGCGGGAAAACCACCCGTCTGGCTTTTAGTAGCACGCCTTTAAATATTCATCCGGAAATTATACCGTGTACGGAGGTCAGGAGCGAGGTTTGGGTTCAGGGTTGTTCATAATTAATGGCGCCCTTGCTTTTCGTACACTACAGAGAGTGACAGCGCTGACTGTTTATCACTTGTAAAGAAATCACACAGGCATCACACTGTATGTAACTGATCTCTCTCTTTCTCTCTCTCATGCGTGTCTTTTTATTCCCAGTGAGATTGACAAGAGCCTGGACCAAATGAACGTACTGAGGAAAGACGAGTGTATCGTGGAAGGAAAGCTCAAAAAGTGAGATTTTTCAGTCTTTCGCGAAATGTAGACAGATTTGTGCAGCATTTCCTGTATTAATTTGTCAGTCTGTTGTTAATTTATTTCATATTATAACCTTATCAAATTATTATTACGGTTTTCCTAACAGACTAAATCGTGAAATAAAATACTCACTTGTGTAAGATGTTCATGTACACATTCACACACAGAGAGTTTATAATTAATTTAGACTCTATGTACAGTGGCGCAAAGAGTAATATGATTCTTTATATCCTACTAGTGTTAGTACACGTCGTTGAAGGTTAAAGAGTTTGTAGAAGCAGTTAAAAGGTTAAAGCAAAAAATAATCTGATGAGATTTTTTTTGTTGTTGGAGTTTTTCCCCTAATTTAGTCCTGTCCAATTCCTCCCCGTCACTAGGGGTGCTCCCAAATTAAGCTACTACTACCACTCAGTGGCTCAGTGGGAGGGCCGAAGACTCTCATGTGTTCCCTTACGCCCCTGATTGGCTGTAGAGCCATGATTAATCAGCTCTCTCTAAGCCTCCGGCTGTGAGAGGTTACAGCATCACCCGGGAATCAAACTTGCGATCTCCGGATGATAGGGCGAGCGCTTTACCACTGTGCCATGGCGCAGGTTAAACTTCAGGCAGATATCTAAGTACTGCAAAAGTTCTGTTAAATTCTGTCCAGACAGATTTGTGTGATGCTGTGACATAGAGACAGACAGACAGACAGACAGAATATATTCTGAGACTGGTTTCAGGTCCTCCCATGTACAGTATGAAGCGTAAAGATTTGAGATTTGAAAGAGCTCTGAGTTCTGACCAAGGTACAGACAAAAACCTTTCTTTTATTTATAATATTTTTATAACCTTTTATAATCTTTAACCTTATAACCTTTTTTATTTATTAAAGGTTATATTTATATAACCTTTAATTTATTTAGAAAATGTTTTTTCCCATTGTTCAGTTTTTAAATGTAGTTTTCCACTCAACTCTTATAACTTTGCATCCAGGTTGAAGAACATTCACGCGAAGCGCACTGGGAAGCGCGAAGCCGCCGGAGCGGACGAGCCTCACGCCACAGGGACGCCAAGCGCCGGACACAAGCGCAAGAGAAAGGCCGGCGACAGCGACGACGATGAGGACGAAGACGAGGACAGCGACGAGGCAGTGGACGACGAGGATGAGGACGAGGAAGAGGAGGTGAAGAAGGCAAGAAAAGTAGAGACGTGCGATGAGGTAAGAGGAACTTAGCAACAGGAAATCAGGAAATCGGTCCAACCTGCCTTCCCTGTGATCACGTTTAGATTGTGTGTGTGTGGCTTAGGATGAAGGAGATCAATCCACCAGCGTAGAGGAGCTAGAGAAGCAGATCGACAAATTATCGAAGGTAAACACACGTGTATGCGCTTAGGGCCGAAGGAACATGCACAGACTTTTGCGCACGCACGCACGCACACACACTCACACACACACACTTACGGTGACGCTCTCTTGTGCGTTTGCAGCAGCAGAATCTGATCAGACGGAAGCTGTTCGAGTCGTCTCACGCTCTGCGCTCCATGAGCTACGGGCAGGACCGCTACCGTCGCCGCTTTTGGGTGCTCCCGCAGTGCGGAGGGGTCTTTGTCGAGGGCGTGGAGAGCGGAGAAGGTAACTCTATATAAAGTGTCAGGATTCGGTTTGTTTCACGTTCCTGAATCCACTTTTCGCCCAAAGAATTTAATGAACTCCTGGGAGCTTTTCTGCTTTTCCAGCCACAGCCAGTCTTCAGTCTGATGCTCATTTACTCATTTAACTTAACTTTGCTTGAGAGTTAATGCCTTAAATACCACTTTAGGTAAATGATAGGCTTTTTAAATCGTTAGACACCTTAACGAGGGAAAGGTAAATTAGCTAACGCGTGTTATTTAAGATGCTAATGAAGGTAGCAGCAACAATCCAGGTTGTATGTTGTAACAGGTCTCCCCTAGCTATAAACTAAAGGGGGCACAAACTTTTGCACCCTTGAGAACATTTACCCCAAATATTGATTTTCTCTAACATATTCTTATATATCAGGTTCGATCAAACATCATAAAGTCGACTGTTCGTCTGTTTCGTTTAACACCGTGTGTGTGTGTGTGTGTGTGTGTGTGTGTGTGTGTGTGTGTGTGTGATGACACAGGTCCCGAGGAGCTTGAGAAGGAGCTCGAGAAGCTCCGCAACTTTGAGCCAGTGAGGATCAAGGAGGAGCCGCAGGAAGACGAGGAGGAGGAAGAAGAGGTGCAAGGGGAGGAAGATGCGCAGCAGCAGCCAGATGCAAAGTCGCAGGCACAGGTGAAGCAGGAAGAAGAGCAGCACCCCGAAAAGGAAGTGAAAGAGGAGGACGAGAAGCCCTGCTCGTCCCCGAGCAAGCTCCTGGAGCAGGACGGAAAGCTGTTAGACTCCGCCTCCTGCTCTCTCGAGGAGCCCTCCCCGAACCCGGCCGGTGACCTCGCGTCTTTGTGCCGTAGCCCCGACAGCAGCGGGATGGCTATCGCCGCGGCGACCGCATCAGCATCATCTCCAACTCATTCTACCTCCAAGCCTACAGTACTGTGCAGCACTCCCGCGGACTCCGTACCTCTCGTCGCTCAGTTTGGTTCTCCTCTCTCACAGTTCAGTGTCCCCCTGTCCCTGCAGCACCACCAGCACCTCCTGGCGAACGACCAGCTCCTGCGCGTTTTAACGGAGCGCAGCGGCCACTGGTTCAGCCTCCTGCCTCGCTCTCCGTGCGACGACTCATCCCTCGTGCAGCCCACCACGCCGCCGCGGTCCTCGGCACAGCCCAGGAGCCCTCCCGCTCCGTCCTGCTCTCCACACCAACACCTCCAACCTCCGTCTGCCTCCAGCAGCCCTCTCAATGCTGCGCACGACGGTCTGGGAAACCTCACCGTCTCCCCTCTGCAGGTACGTGGCACCCTCGCATAGTGCTAATTTTAATTTATTCGGCGTTGTGCTAAACATCTGCTTTTTACATCCAGGTAAAACCCGGTGGTGCTCTGCTGCCTTTGCCCTTGTGCGGGTGGTCAGGTGGGGTGATCAGCCCCAATCTGCCCATGTGCAGCAGCCCTATGCCCCTTTGCCCGCTTACTGAGGGCAGCGCCAGCCCACTGCTGGCCCCCAGTGTCTCCACCAGCAAGAGCGGATCTCCTGCCCCCCCTGGGGACAAACCGCCCTCTGCACCCTCACCCGCTATAGATCTGCCACGAAACCACGACCAGCCACAACCACAGCCCATTTCAGAAGGTAACACACACACACACACAGTTAGCATGACCTAAGTTTCTACAGAGACTGATAATGTTAAAAGAAAATGTTGACCAGGTAGGTGTACACTCTCCTCATTGCGGTGTTGCTGTTTGTGTATAGACATGCTAATGGGCTGGTGGAAGATCTCGGATATGGAAGAACTGCAGGCGCTGATGAAGACGCTCCACAGCAGGGGCATCAGAGAGAGAGCGCTGCACAAACAGCTCCAGAAGTCCATCGAGCTCATCTCACAGACCTGCAACAAGAACAAAGAGGGTGAGGCACTGAAACACATCAAATAAACCAAGTCATTAAACATCAACATCAATTGAATGAATAAAAGTGTCATGAAGTGGGCGTGCATTCTTTTGAGCTCGGTAAAAAGAAGCTGTACACAAACTTTGGCTCTGTGACACCGTAGCTAGAAAATCGATCTCGCGATTACGATAAGGACTAGTAACACCATTCACAGGTCGTTTTCCGCTTTGTGTGTGTGTAGTAGCCGTTATGGAGGTCTCGGAGCTGGACGAGGGCCAGGTTTCCGAGGAGACGCTACAGGATTGGTGTGTGGAGGAGCAGGCCATGGAAACGGACATCGCCTTACTGCAGCAGGTGGAGGAGCTTGAACGCAGGGTCACTTCAGCCAGCCTGCAGGTCAAGGTAAACAGTTTGTATATATGCGTGTGTGATTTTAAATCAGCGGGACTTCGGCATATGAATTTAATCCGTCCTAACAGCGAATATTTCGTATTGCGAAACGCATTTTCCCATAGGAAATAATGTAAATGCAGATAATCCGTTCTTGCAAAATTTCAGTTTTTAAGGCAAAAGATTTTAAAGGTTTCTGTACGCTGAGGTACCGCTGTCTTAGTCTTTGAAAGATAAAAGTGCTCCAAAGTTACACCGCGTCGCTGTTTTAGCCGTACCTATCGAGCGACTTACTTGCACTTGCGTGATTTCCATATTTAATCCATGGTGTGTCTTTTGTCCTCCCCCCAGGGCTGGATGCACCCGGAGCCCCAGTCAGAGAGGGAGGACCTGCTGTATTACGAGCACAAGCCCTTTCCCAAGGCCTGCCCGGGGGCGGAGTCACAGGAGGAGCGGAGCTCGGAGAAAGGCCTGAGACGGCAGCCCAGCAACCCGCTGGACATCGCCGTGATGCGCCTGGCCGAGCTGGAGCGCCACATCGAGAGAAGGTACCTGCGGAGCCCCTTAGGGACAACCATCCAGATCAGGCTGGATAATGTGGGGACGGTCACTGTGCCCGCCCCCGCGCCATCCACTAGCGCTGGAGGGGAAGGGTAGGTCATCCACGCAGCCAGCCTTCATCTCCTGATCTCTTCTTCCTCCTCTTCCTCTTCCTCCTCCTCCTCCTTCTCTTCCTCCCCTCTCTTCTGGCTGGGGCGGCTGTGCTTGTGGCGTGTGTGTGTTCACCCGGGGCCCTGGTTTCTCAAGCGGTTCCATGAACACCTGCATTTTTTTCTGTTCTTGGCTGCATGTGTTCATTTCTTTTGCTCATTTGTGCGAAGGATTTTTCTCTCTTTGCCGTTGTTTCATAAGAGCATGGTGCATTCTTAACCACAGGGCTTCATTTTCTCCCGAGAATCTTCACTGGAGGTGTTAATCCCGCACTCAGTGCCATTCCACAGGATGTGTGTGCCGTATTATAACAACCCTCTGTTTAGTCCTGTTGTGTGTGTCTCTAGACCCTAGGCGTGTTTTTTGGTCTTTAAAGCCAGCGTTCTACTCGATGCGAAATTCAACGCGGACCTGAGGAGCGTTCAAGACATGGATTCCGGGCATCAGAAATTACATAATGCAATCTCAGAGATTCAGGGCGAATATATTTCGCCTGTTCCGCCGTGTTCGTACTCGGTACACTAGAGGCGTGTTAAATGCAAACGCTCAGCATTTGGTAGGAGGAATCATGCTGAAAATGTGTATGAAGGAAATCACTGTGATTTATTTAAGCTTAAGCAGATTAACAGTGTATTTCACTTTCAGAATGCACACACACACACACACACACTTTGTGATTTTAATGCTCATGAACAAACAACACATTTATTTATATGATTAAGTTTGCAAAAAAATGGAAAAGTATTTGCCCCCACCTCTTCCTGATTTGTATTTTTTCATATATATTACACAAAGATAACATGAGTAAATACAAAACAAGCTTTTTAAGTGATGAATTTATTTTTTAACCAAACTTGCCTGGCCCTATGTGAAAAAGTAATTGCCCCCTAACCCTAAACCCTTGGAGGGTTTGTGATAACTGCAATCAAGTGTTAGTGATAACCAACACCTTCTGAGTCGTTCACATCAATATGGAGCAATTTTGGCCCGTTTTCCTTTTAAGAATTGTTTTAATTCAGCCACATTGGATGGTTTACAAGCCTAAAAAAAATAAGCACAGTGGTACCTCGGCATACGAATACACGAATGTTCTCCTCAAGAGCTGAAATTTTGCATGAGATTTGCCAGGGCATACGAAGCATTTTCGCATACGTCCGGGATCCGATCAAAACTTGTTTTGCGTCAGTGGAAAGCCAGACGAAGCGAGTTTTTAAGATTTATTTGTTTTTTTTTTGCATTTTGTGCAAGACGTAGTGAACAGACAGCACCACGGCCCCCAAGAATGTTAGCAAGAAGAAAACAGAGCCGCTTTCAGTTTGGTTTTTAAAGCGGCCAGTTCAAAGAGGAATTGTAAATCAAGTTTAAGTGAGATTTACTGTCTATTTATTTCATATTTTTCATATGTTTTGATTGTTTTTTTATATGCAAAAGTATGATTAGAAAATTAGAAACAAAAATAGTGTTGAAAATTGGTAATATTTTTGAGCGGCTATAACGGATCATCTGAATTTACATTATTTCCTATGGGGAAATGCGTTTTACAATACGAAATTCTGCCTTAAGAACTCGCCTCTGGAACGGATTAAACTTGTATGCCGAGGTCCCGCCATCTTTCCTTATTTCTTGGGTTATTCCACATATTTCCACAGAACTCATATGTACGGCATTAAACACCATACTCTATTTTATCGTTTAATCGCCCAGTTTTAATAATCCGGCGAATACACCCGAATTTATTCGAATCGCGGACACGCGCCGTCCGTCCATCTTCCTTGCCTTTGCGCATGTCTCGCCATCAAGTATAACGCTGGCCTTAAAATCGAGATATGTATATATATATATATATATACAGTGTGTGTGTGTGCGTGCGTGTTTCTGACACCTCTCCTTGTTGTTGTCGTGTCTCTCAGGGGCGAGGAGGAGATCGCTCCGGGGATGAAGATGTGGAGGAAGGCTCTGAGCGAGGTGAGGAACTCGTCGCAGCTGGCCATGTGCCTGCAACAGCTGCAGAAGTCCATCGCCTGGGAGAGATCCATCATGAAAGTGGTGAGAGTGTGTGTGTGTGTGTGTGTGTGTGTGTGTGTGAGAGAGAAATTTCAGCCTCTGGTTCAGTGCCAAGCTGAGCACAATGATGAAACAGTGCACAGTATTTTAAGCATGTATTCAGGTGTGTGTGTGTGTGTGTGTGTGTGTGTGTGTGTGTAGTACTGCCAGATCTGCCGTAAAGGGGATAATGAGGACTTACTGCTGCTGTGCGATGGCTGTGATAAGGGCTGTCACACCTACTGCCACAAGCCCAAGATCAACGCCATCCCTGAGGGAGACTGGTACTGCCCTGCCTGCATCTCCAAGGTAACCGCCTCCGCCTCCTCCCGCCGCGTTTAGACCTCACACATACACACACACACACACAGTTCTTAGAGTACATTTTCTCCCATTTATTATATAAATAACACTGAATAGTAACAGGATCCGACCCGAGAAATGATGCACAGTGTGTATTTGTCTTCTAAACAAGCGTGTACACTTTGCTACGTGCCGCATGCTAGCCTTAAAACAATCATTTCACATCACACCTCGAGGAAAACCATGAGCGGTTTCCTGAGCGTTTCGTCATGTCGAATTTTCTACATATAAAAGTGTACAAACTGAATTTTTTTTTTTTTTTTTGAGAAGAAAATGATGCTCTGATGCAGAACGCTCTTATCAGACCTGGTGCGCAAGTTTAAAAGGCAATTCACTTTAATTTGAGTTGTGTAGACGTTCCAGCATATAGACGTTAAATCAATCTCCGGCTTCCACATGATGAAACGGTTTTCAGTCTCGCGGCTGTAGATATTTGACAGAACAGCTGGAATCTGACGCGATTTCGTCGATATGTGGTCGAGTTACAGTCTCGACTGATGATGATTGATGACGTCCACAAAGAAACTTGAGTTTCTGGTAAAGCTGATAAATCCATGACCCCAGGTGTTAGACCAATACACCACGCTGCTACAAAACACGTACCATGAAGCAACTTGTGCGTGTTTCGAGCTCCTACGAGGTGTTGTCTCACTCCTGTACCTGCTTTCCTTTCACATGAATCAAACTGAAATAGCTCCTGAATCATCGGTTTTAACTAATTAGTAAGTCAGCAGGCCGTGCGGACTGGAACTGGGAGAGTCTTGCTGGTTTTTTGAACTGGAAGTAACCTGTGTGTGGAAAAAGCATGCAGTTTGACTTTAACATGCAGGTTAAGTTCAAACTTAGCTTAGATGATAAAAACGGTTTGACTTCAGGGTCTCGACAGTGACCGAGCGCAATCTGTGTTCCCCAGGCGAGCAACCAGTCTCTTAAGAACAAGAAGCCCCAGAGTCGCGTGCAGTCCGGCACGGGGGGCAAGAAAGCCTCGGAGACGGCGAAGAAGAACAAGAAGCAGCAGGAGGCGTGCGAGGAAGACGAGGCGAGCGGAGGTGGCAGCACCAGCAACAGCAGCCCAAAGAAAACGGTCGCGGCTTCCGGCCAGGCGAAAAAGAGCTCTCCCGCGCCTCCTGCTCCCAAACCAGAGAGCCCAGCCTGCGTGAAACGAGCCAAAACGGCCAGGGACAACAACCGCGACCTTGGCCTCTGCAGGTAACACACACACACACACACACATAAATGAAAGGACAAAATTTTAACTAGTTTAATCGTTATTCTGATAAATATATAATCTTGACTGATTTCTCTTCAGTAAATCCCGTTTAATCACGTACTGGATTAATGTGCTAGCTGACGGATTTCTAACATCTCTTCCTCTTCTGAAGGATTCTCTTGGCTGAACTGGAGCGCCATCAGGATGCCTGGCCCTTCCTCACGCCCGTCAACCTCAAGTCTGTCCCCGGGTACCGCAAAGTCATCAAGAAGCCCATGGACTTCTCTACCATCCGCGAGAAGCTCGTCAGCAGCCAGTGAGTCTCCGTTACATCTTCTGCCCAAGTGGTGGCGCACTTTAGCAATACTTTTTTTTCTGCCTTAGTGATTTAGAACTTCTGACTCAGTGATTCGGTTCTTCTGACACAGTGATTCAGTTCCTTTGCCTTTGTAATTCAGACTTTCCGACTCAGGGATTCAGTTCTTCTGACTCTTTGATTCAGTTCTTCTGAATCTGTGATTCAGTTCTTCTGAATCTGTGATTCTGTTCTTCTAACTCAGTATTTTAGACCTTCTGACTCAGTGATTCAGTTTTCCTGACTCAGTGATTCAGTTAATCTGAACTTCTGAACTGAATCAATATCTAAATTGATTGATTCATTTGTCAAGAGCATAAAAAACAGCTTTGCAGGTTGAGAAAAATTACTGTTATGAATCAATAAATTTTCACAATTAATTCAATTAAATCAGGTTTCTGATTCATGTGACTAACTTGACCCGTCCTTTTTTTTTGTCTTTTAGATACCAGAACCTCGAGACGTTCATCATTGACGTCAACCTGGTGTTCGATAACTGCGAGAAGTTCAACGAGGACAACTCGGACATCGGCCGCGCGGGACACAACATGAGGAGGTTCTTTGAGAAGAGGTGGACCGAGCTCCTGAAGCAGACTAACTGATCCACTCGCGTTTTTTTCCCCCAATCACCTCGAGCGTGGAGTTTGGATCAGAACCGCCCAGACTTTTTTTTTTTTTTCCCTTCCCAGCAAAGCAAAGCGCCGTTCTCTAACCCGAACATGTCACAACCTTCACCCAAACCCACACACACACACCCCCACACACACATATCCCTGTATACACACACACAACACCCCAAAGAGACACAGGACAGAGAGGGTGTCTTTGTGCAATATCATTTCCTTGTAGAAAAGAGTAATCGCACTGAAACCGTCTTCAACCGTCAGAGCTGTATCTAGGAGAAAACAAAAACAAACAAAAAAAGGAAAAAAAAACACTTTCCACTACCTGTAAATATATTTTTTTCCTGTTGTCTGTTTTTTTTTTTACTTTATCGTTAATATTATAGTGAATGTATTTAATTTTTTTAAATGATTATTTATGACTTTAACAAAAAAAAAAGGTCCAATCTTCATTTTCTATGAAAAGGAAGAAACAGTGCAAACTGCTTTAAAAAGAAAAAAAAAAGTCAAAAAGAATGTTTATTTGTACGTGTGTATTTTTTTATTTTATTTTATTTTTAAATAGTTTTTCTCTCCAAATATGAAACAAAGCCAAGAAAAAGAAAAGGAACCTGTTTACACAGCTCCGGGCCGTCCTGCATCGGAGTTTTTTCCCCCCTCACACAAACACACACACACCAACACACACACACCACTCCCTGGATGAGCAGTGCTGTCCTCCTGTCCCCCCACCCTCCGACACGCAATGCAAAAAAAAAAAAAACACAAAAAGACAAAAATACAAAAAAACAAGTGTACATATACTGTCTGTTCATATCGATATATATGTATATATATCGAGTCTTGTTTGGAATGATGTGTACATATGGTTTCAGACATTGGATATTGTTCATGCCTTAGACCGATTGTAGCATTTATTTTTAGTCTTAAAGTGACAATTATTATTATTATTATTATTATTATTATTATTATTGACACATTTATTGGTTGTACAGTATACACATATCTTCTACAAACACTGTGGTCTCCTTAATCTTGGTAGTGCCTGCCCTTCTGAACAGGGTGTAGGGAAGTATTTTTGTTTGTTTGTTTTTCTGTTTTTTTGTTTGTTTTTTTACGATTGTTTTTAAAAACAAAAAGAAAGAAAGAGAGAAAGAAACACCCCCTGGCTTCCTCCGCACGCTGGCATATATACTGTACAACACAAGTGTGTATCCCCATGTGAGAACCTTTTGGGAGTAGGCTCCAGGGACGAGCACACTCACACACACACACACACACACACACATACACACAAACAAATACACACACACACACACACTCTCACACATGCAGCAGGGTTTTGGTAACCACTATGGCCGCGTCTCGAACCGCAGAGTGGCTTTGTCCTGAATCGTGTCATTCTGTACAGCGGTACGCCAAAACGCTGCATGCTGGTTTAATAACCTCCTGCTTAAGCAGGATAGAGTGTGGTTTGGGACGCAGCCCATGCCTGAGTCTCCTTGTCCTTGTCCTCGTCGTCGTCCTCCTCCTCCTCTTGCTCTTCTTCCTCGTCCTTCAACGTCCCCGTGAGTCTTGGCCACTGGAGGCAGCTAGAACACAGTTTTTTTGTACCCGAGTCAGAGTACTTGAAGTTATTTTATTTAAAGCTGTTGTGGGAAACAAAATGGTAGCGTTCTTTTTGTAGGAGCATTATTTTTCACTAGTGCGTATGTGTATGTGTGTGTGTGCCTGTGTATGCATATGCGTGCGTGACTGCAAGAAGTGTGAGTGAGAGAGAGCGTGTGTGTGTGTGTGTGTGTGTGTGTGTGTGTGTGTGGCACGGACCTATTAAAAGGATGTTTTTAAAGTCATCTTACTGCTTCTCTGTGTTTTTTTTTCTTTCTGTAATAGTAGCTCTTTTTCAGCCCTATCAAGTAATGATAAACTTCACCCTCTGCTGTACAAAGCTCTGACACTGGAGACTCCTTCCATTAGTATGTGAAATAAGCGCCTCCTTACAGAATACCGCACTGCATCAGACGTTCCTGTCGATGAGCTTCTACTATAGAAAGTAGAAAAGAGATATAAAATGAAGCTTGTGATTTGAACTGCACATGCGTCTGAGGTTCCGTTACAGAAAACAAATCAAGACCTTCTGACCAATCAGGATCCAGAATTTCACAGCGGCACGGTGAATTAAAGTTACATTACAAAACTAACAACAAAACAAACTGGACACAAAAAATAGCAAAACTCCAAATCATGCATCAGGAAAACTTTATATTTTATATATCAGATGATATAGAATTATAGTGTAAAGTATTATAATAATAATCACAATAATATGAATGTAAATAGATATTCAAGTATAAAAAACAAACAAGAAGAAACATTCAATGAATAATAAAAGCTCGCTATCATGTGTAATAAAGGGCTTATTTCCCCTGTCAGACATAATTACATTTTATTTAATTGTTATTTAAAATTAAATTTTTAATTAACTAAAAATAATTCAAATATTGAAATAACATTTTTAAGATTTTACAATTAATTTTGTGAGTGATGTAAACCTAGAGTATTTGTAAGTAAATACATTGTTATAATAATAATAATAATAATAGTAAATAACAGCCTTATTTTTTGTGGGCAATATTTGGACTTATGGTAACACTAGAGTGTGCGTTAGGCTCCGCCTATGTGCAAATCCTGAAGCCACGCCCTACCATTACCTGCAAATGGAGCGTGCGGTCAACTTGCTGCCGCTCCTCACGCTGCCTCAGTTTTGTCAGCACTCAATCCTGCCTGTCGTATGTGCTGTCGCCGTAGACGCTCTGCAGTCTGTCAGTTTCAGTAGCCATGAGCTCGGTCTGACATACCCTCTGTAACACTGCCTACTGTCATCGTCACCGAGGATGCTGCCTATTGTCGGAGGTGAGTTCGTAGGGTGAAATTTCGTATTGCGAAACGCATTTTACCATAAGAAATAATGTAAATGCAGAGCATTCCAGCCACCCAAAAATATTACCAATGTTACCAATTTCCAACACTATAATCATATTATTAATCATATTATGCATATAAAACAAACAAGACATTTAACTGTAATTTATGTTTCCTCTTATCACCGGCTGCTTTAAAAACCAAACTGAAAGCGGCTCCATTTTCTTCTTGCTGTCGTCCTTGATAACATTCACCTACAGTATGTCTTCAGTAAATCTCCTACAAAATGCAAAACAAATAAACAAATAAATATAAACTCGCTTCTGTTGGCTTTCAATTTACACGAACAAGTTTTGATCGGGTCCTGGAAGTACATGCAACAGGATGGACATGCAATCAGTAGCACGCGGGCGTGACCAATTTGTACGCTCGTATGCTGAAAAGGCTTCGTATGCCGAGGCGAAATTTCTGCCAAAATTTTAGTTCTAAAGGTGAATGTATGCCAATGTACCACAAGAACAATATTAATAATAACAACAATAATAATACCATGTAATTCAGATACTATAAAAATATTATAATTAAGTGCATTAACTAATTAAAAATTTTAATATTATTATTATTATTAAAAAGTATAATATTGTAAATTATAAAATTATAAATTATATTATTATCTAAAAATATATATTATTAAATAATATAATTAAGTGCATTAAAAATATTCAGTGCATTAACATTAAAACGTTGCAATAACACATTAAAACATTATATATTTTTTCACCCCCCCCCCCCCCCCGTCCTTTTTTTTTCTAACTACACGCGGCCATGTTAAGCCAGGTCGGTAAACACAGACCACGTGACCGTCCTCGTGACGTATTAAGCAATCAGGAAGTAGAGGCTCGGGACAGCTGGGTGAGTAACGGTCTCCGGTTTTATTTAAACTTTAATTTTAAACTACAAGTACATTTAAATTACATCATTAATATCTCTGGGGGGTCTAACGACTATAACGGTTACAACGGTTTTACAGAGAGTGTGTGAGAGTGTCAGTGAGTCAGTGTTAGCTGAAGTGGCTAGTTAAAGGTGTGTGTGTGTGTGTGTGTGTGTGTACAATATGTTTACAGTATGTGTGTGTGTGTGTAAACGCGCAGGTTTCTGTCAGAGATAACACACTCCGTAACCCCGACACTCAGTGCACCTCAGTGTGTGTGTGTGCGCGCGCGCGCGCGCGCGCGTGAACTTTAGTCTGTTTTAATTCAATTTTAAAGTCTAAATCTCCTCCAAATCACTTATTCATCTAACATCAACACACACACATAGGGTGTGCTAATACATATACATATAAACTGAAACACAGAAAGTTTAAGTCTTTTTGCTAAACTAAACCAAACTGTTGTAAGACTAGAGGTTTTATAGTGCAGGTGTTTTTGTTCCCTCTGAAATCTGCCTCGTCATGCTGAAGTCCTGAAACAGTGCTGCAGCTTATTTATCACATATATTTCCTCTAATTAAGGTTAAGACTTGAATGTAATTCATTAATAATCAATTTTTACTTATACATCTGCACACACATATTACAATTTATTTCGGAAATGTATTATTATACATTTTTGTCATTATATGATATACTGCATATTTGAAACGGTAAATTTTAAACTTAATCTTAAATGTAATAAATCTTAAAATTAATTATCTTGTTTCTTTGGCACATTTTAGTACTGTATATATAATATTATATAAAATATTTATTTGACTTGTCAGTTTTATCACTACTTTTAGTCAGTTTGTCATTTTTTTGTAAAAATGTGCTATTATTGTAGTGAAAAAGAAAAAGGGAACACACACAAGAACAGCTGAAAATGTGTGTATTGTGTTGTGAGGTGCAGACGACATCAGTGTTAGTTATCTGATCGGCCGTCCTTTTGCCCCACAGGGTGAAAATGGTGTCTCTGATCTGCACGATACAAGGCCACCGTGATGAAGTGAACTGCTGCGCGTTCTCTGCCGCGCTCCTCGCCACCTGCTCGGCGGATAAAACCGTACGACTCTACTCCACCCGGGACTTCACCGAGCTCCCGTTCTCGCCGCTCTCGGGCCATGGGTACAGCGTGCACTGCTGCTGCTTCAGCCCGTGCGGCCAGTACCTGGCGTCCTGCTCCACCGACGCCACCACGGTGGTGTGGAACACGGGCAGCGGGGAGATCGAGGCCGTGCTCGAGCATCCGGGCAGAAGTCCGGTCAGGGTGTGTGCCTTCTCGCCCGACTCCTCCTGTCTGATCTCAGGGGCGTCAGACGGCACCGTGGCTCTGTGGGATTTCACGTCCAGAACTCTGCGCAGGTCAGTCTCTCGTCCTGTCCACAACCCCCATCCCCCCCCCCCCCCCCCCCCTAAATGTAACTTTTTAAATGTTTTTTTACGTCTAATTCATTTTTGTAAGTAATATTTTTATAGCATTATTATCAATAAATGCAGTATTAATTGAAACCAAACCTTTCCTATGCTGCAGTAGTTTTCTGGTGTAACACGCTCAGGACAAACGACTGAGCTCTAAATGTCCTCGTGTTGTAAATTCGCTGTTCTTCGATTGTTTTGTTGTTCAGGACCGGCGGCGTTCCCGACACTACCATGGTGGCGTGTTCCTTCAGCCCGTGTGGTCAGCTGTTCGCTACAGGGTCCACGTATGGAGACCTGCGTATCTGGGACCTGGACATGAACCAGCTGCAGGCCGAGAAGTACGCCCACGACCTCGGGGTCACCTGCTGCCAGTTTGCACCGAAGATCATGACCGGTACTACAACAGAATGTTTATTTAAAGACGTCTACGGCTTGGAGTTTACCTTAAAAGATCACAAAAAATGTGTAATCATTAGGGACAGGGATCACCAGGGACATCCCACAAAAAAAAAAAAAAAACACATATGAGGAATCTCTCTACAGTAAGAGTAGAGAAGTTAAAGACTTAGTCAAATGACTTATTAATGCTGTCTGAGAAGTCGAGTTGACATAAAGATGGTAATAAAAAATTTTTTTCATTTCATTTCATTTCTTATAAACTTCCATGAAGTATCTCCACTTTTTTAAAAATGTGAGTCTTGCGAATTTAAATTAACGAAAAAATTACTTTTATATTTTTCGTCTTTTATCTATTTTATATGCTTACAGCTCATAATGTATGTTTTATAATTAGCAGTTACAAACCTTGCACACTAGTGCAGGTAAATGGACTGAAAGGTGAAGTCAGGACGTCAGCATGTCGAGTTCCTCAGCTCAGTCCCCGCCGTCTGAGAACAACCTGTCGCAGTTAATGAGTAGCGTGAGGTTATTAGTGTGTGCAACTAATCGAGTTTAAACTGAATGAACACGTTCAGACCAGATTAGAATTCGGGTTAGAGGTACGTGGATTTATGTTTCACTACAGAGCATTTTTTCATCCTCTTTATCAGTCTTCGTGTCTCTCTCTCAGATAAAGCGGGCCGCACGGTGCAGTTCCGTTTGGCCTCCTGCGGTCAGGACAGCTTGCTGAAGATCTGGCTGGTTTCTCAGAACGTCTCTAGAGGTAAAGGGATCTCCTGCTCCTCCTCCTGCCTCTCGAGCTTTAGTCTTGACTCAACAATGATTCACTCGCTCCCTCGATTTTTCTCTGATCACTTCCTCTTTTAGTTGACTTCTCCGTTTTATTTGCTTAAACACACATTGGCTGTGACGGCGAGAGCCACCCGAAATTTCCATCATCGAACACTACATCATGTTACCAATTTCTACAAAGTTTTTTTTTTTTTTTAGTCTGACAAAACAGACCTGCGCTGCATTCTGAATAATGTCTGGGATTAGGTTGCAACCATTGTTGCCATTGACAAAATCCAGCCTAGGCAGTTTCTAAACGTGACCGCACACAGTTCAGACTTGGATTCTGAATCCAAGTGTGTGTGTGTGTGTGTGTGTGTGTGTGTTTTGTGTCCAGGTTGTAAGATGCAGCTGGTACACACACTGTCGGGTCAGGCGTCTCCAGTCCTGTGCTGTGCCTACTCTGCAGACGGACAGCTGTTAGTCTCTGGGTAAGAGTGCGTGTGTATACATGTGTGTGTGTTGGTGGAGTGTAGAGCGTTTGCGCTGCCTCGTCCTGTCAGTAGATGGCGCTCTGTACTCAGGATCACCCTGGGTTTGTTTAAGAGTGTGTGGTTTGTTCTCTTGTCCTCACTCGCAGGTCGATGGATAAGAGCGTGGCGGTTTACGAGGCGGTGAGTGAATCCTCTAATAATCTGAAATTCAGCTTCATTCCTGGTTTAATAATCTCTTTAAGGAAACAGATGAATATTTAGAAATGAGAGTTTCTCTGTGTGCAGTCCGGTGGAGTCCTGCTCTATACTCTGAATCAGCACGAGAGGTATACACACTTTCCGTCTCTGTCTGTCTCGTTTTTTCTTGCTCTCTGTTCCTGCCTGTCTTTTTATCTTTCTGTCCTGCTCCCTCTCTCTCACTGCTTTTTTTTTCTGTTTGTCTCTCTAATTTTTCTTTTTCTTTCTGTCTCTGTCACATTTTCCATCTGTCATTCTTCTTCTCTTTTGATATTTGTCCTCTCACTCTCCCTCTTGCTCTTTATCTTCCTCTCTCTCCCTCCATCTGTCTCTTTTTTAAAGTTTCACTCTGATACTTATATATTTCTTCATCCGTCTCTCCCTGTTTTTCCTTTTCCTTTTTCCTTTCGTTTTTTTTCTCTTGCTTTTTCCTTTTCTCACCTCTCTCTTCTTGTTCTACTTTTTCTGTTGCTCTGTCTCTGTCCTTCTTTCTTCTTTTTTTAATCCATCTGTCTTGTTTTGCTTTTTTATCTGTTCGAACTTCTCTATCCTTTTTTGTCAAATTGTCAACCCATCTATCCTCTTTTCTTGCTGTCTGTCTCTCTTTTTCTCATTCTTTCTTGCTCTCTGCCTCCGTTTATCTTTTTATGTTCTTTTATCTATCTGTCCTGCTCTCTTTTTCTCAGTCTGGCTACTTGTCTGTCTACTTCTCTCGTGTTTTTTTTCTATTTCTGTCTCTCTCTTGTCTTCCTTTTTTGTCTGTCTTTGTCTCACACTTTTTTTTCTGTTGATATTTGTCTTTTTGTTCTCCCTTTTACTATTTATACTCTCTCTCTCTCCATCTGTACTCTTTTTTCTGTTTCACTCTGTTTTTTCTATCTTCATTTCTTTCTTGTTTTTTTCTTTTGCTTTCACCATATCTCTCATGTCTCTCTCTCTCTCTCTCTCTCTCTCTCTCTTGTTTTTTCTTTATGTTCTGCATGTCTCTTGGTGTCATTCATTCTGTCCTTTTCTGTTCTATCTATCCATCCCTCCATCCATCTCTCCTTTTTCTTTTTTCTCTTACACTTTCTCCATGGTTTAATGTCTCTGTCACTCTTTTACCGCATCCGTATCTATTCTTTTTTTCCTTATGTTTTCTGTTTCTCTCTGGCCCCCTGCAGGTACGTGACGGCGTGCGCATTCTCCCCGGTCGCCCCTCTCATAGCGACGGGCTCCATGGACAAAACGGTGACCGTGTGGCGGGTGGAGGACGGCTGCAGCACTCAGGGTGGGACAGGACTTTACAGGCAGAAACAAAATACATGTGTATATATATATTTCACATGAGAGAAACAATCTAATTACAGTGTGTAGATATCCCACAATGCATTGCACTTGATGTGTAGCACTCTTCGTGAGAACGTCAATTAATTTCGAGTGTGCTCAGTTATTGTTCATGTTTTCACCAGGTGCTGGACTTGAGGGCAAATGTCTTCCAGGTGTGTGTGTGTGAGATTATTCTTTGATATAATAAGATATTATTTCTCTCACTGTGATTTATTTATTATTTTTTAACTTTGTGTTGTAGATGAAGTTCCTTGCGGCTCACAGGAAGCAGGTGAGACGGAGATCCGGTCCGTGTTTCATAACTCACACACCTCACACAGACACACACAGACACACACACTGAGAGTACAGCGGTCGACAGTAACGAGGCTAATGATTTAAATGATGTCAGTATTGAGGTTCTGGTTATTGGGGGCATTTATTTATTTATTTATTTATTTATTTACTTTAGGAAAGAAAATTCTTTAATTTTATAATTGTCTTTTAATTGTAGCATCAGTGCTTGTGGGTCTCACTTAATCTGTCAATCAAAAAAAGAACAATGAAACAAAAGAAAAATTACTTTAAAAAAATGTAAAAAAAAAATTATGATGAAAAAAGTATGAACGTAATTATATAAATGAGACTTAATACAGTTATCAGTAATAAATTGTATAATAAGGGTAAGAATAATATTATAATAAATCATCGAACAAATATTACATATAATACAAAAAAACTGATCTGAAATTAAGGGGAAAAAGTCTTTAAAAATGACAAATATTACAAAAAGCTACAAAAGTAAAATTTTTATTAAATTTGAAAAATGTAAAAAGAAATCCAAAGACAATGATTTAATATGATTATTAATGACTAGTGTTAACTACTGTACCTGTCTACAAACCAGAGTTTGAAGAAACAGTTAAAATGTTAAAGCTACAAATAATCTACTGATCTTTAATGTAATCAGTGATAATATTATTATTATTATTATTATTATTATTTGAGGTGTCTGAATGTCTAACTTATTAATACACAGAAATCACATTCTGTAAGGTCGAGTATCTGACGCCTTGTTTACACTAAGTTGTTCTTCTTTGGTGCTCAGACAAATACACTCCCTGTTCGGTAATCGGAGAGAGAATCACAGATGAGAAATGGAAAAAGTCGATCAGATAAAGATGAAGTTTTGTCTTAAAACGACTTCGGCGTGTTAAAATTCACTTATACCACGTCAGCGCTGTTATTTCAGCCAAAGTGAAAATATGAACTAATCCCAGTAAAAATATTCACTTTATCTTTTCTAATGAATATCTATTGGTGCAGGTGTTTGTTTACATTGAGACAGTAGCGCATTAGTAGATTATTTTAAAGTAGATTATTAAATCCCACACATAACTGTTCATAACATCACTTTTACTCCACATTTAGATTCACTGATGGTGCAGATTAAACTTCAGGCAGAGATCTGAGGACTGCAGGAGATTTGTTAAATTTTAAACAAGAGAAAAATAAACAGCATACAATCAAAAACAGATAAATGAATGAGTGATTGAATGAACAAGTCTCCACACTGTTGCTCGAGTCTGAACTTTGGGGACTGAATTTATATTTAGAGCAATTTCGAAACAAAAGTTCCAGAAGTTAGCGACGGCTGTTCAGTGTTCCTCTCAAAGCCACACCCACAAAATGGCAAGAGACGCATGGTCTAGACGTCCTGCGTGTTACAGTTAGCGGTCCTGGCGGCCGCGCTGATTAGCCCTGAATCGCCGGCTCACCCGGGTCACGCTCAGATCGATCACTTCCTGTTACTGTGTCTGACAGGCAGGAAGTGGCCGGGTTATTCCAGGCTGACGGTGAGTGATTGGTCGGAGGACGATGTGTCGGCATGGTTACGAGAGGAGGGGCTAGAGAGCCTCGTCGACACGTTCAGGGCCAACAACATAGACGGAGCGGAACTGCTATCGCTCAGCAAGGAGAGCCTCAGCTCGGAGCTTCATATAGGTGAACACACTACACACACACACGCACATCTGTGGTACCATAGCTCCTCTCTTCTGGCTCCGCCCACATACAGAAGGCTGCAGCTGTGCAAAAGTAAACGCGCCCATGCTTCGCTAATCATAGCATAAGTGCACTACGTAATTAATTAAACATACAGCACATGGTGTGACACGTCAGGCTGTAAACACCCACTTTGTATTGTGATTAATTTCTCTCTCTCTGTGTGTGTGATGTGATTGGTCAGAGTCGTTGGGTTTGCGCAGTAAAATCATGCGGAAGATCGAGGAGCTGAAGGTGGCGCCGGTATCAGACGGCGTTCCTGACGAGTTCCTCTGCCCCATCACGCACGAGGTCATGAAGGAGCCGGTCATCGCTGCAGGTCAGAGCCTCTCCTGCTTTAGTGTTTTTTTTTTTTTTTTTTTTACATTCAGTTGAGTTTAGTACTTGATTGAATGTTATATTTCAGGTTTGTTTTACAGATAAACAGTGATGGTTATGATCAAGTCTGATTGCTATAAAGTCTGAAAGTTTAAACACTGAATGGTAAAATACTATAAAATAAAATTAATTAATAAAAAATACATTTGTACAACAGGAAAAACCTCTTCACAACAGATCTGCTAAAACAAACAAACAAAAAAAAGTAAATTTTTTTCTAATGAGCTAATTTTTTTTACTAAGGTGGACTTGGTCACGTGACCAGGGCTCATTATAACGTTTGAGTTTGAGAAACACAAGCGCACAGGATACGGATTCTGTTTCACCGAACGTTTTTTATCAGGTCACACAGAACAAAGGTTTGAAAGATGGATTTCACCTGACCTTTAAAAACTTTTACATAAATTTACGCAAGTTTATATTCCGCAGTACTTCAGGTTTTGAGCGAATGTTGCAAGTCGTGCACGCTTCAAAGACAAAAATTTTTTAATCACTTTAATTTTTTATTTTATTTTGTAACTTTAAACTTCCAGAAAGCGTTTTGTGCGCTTCATTTTATGTAAATCGTATAGGATAAAAAAAATTTAATAAAAAGAAATATATATATTAGCCGAATACATCTTTTACTTTTGTGTGTAATGAATAGTGGGGAATTTATAAATAAAAAATACTTAAAATATATACACTAATTCACATTGTAGAGAAACAAACAAACAAACAAAAAAAAAGAGTTAAAATAATTTTCCTTTTTTGTAGGATGCAATAGTTTATATGTAGCCAAAAAACATTGTGCTAATGTAGGAGTAAAAATAATAAAACAATGTTAGTTTTTGTTTTTCTTAAAACAGAATTTTATAAATATTAATATAAATATTTTTATTTCTAAATGAAATTAAAACAAAAATTTATTAAATATATATTTTTACAATTGTTTTCAAATCTTAAAAAAAAAATTGTATTTTAAGATTTTACAAATCAGATTCTTTTTCTAATAAAACTTAATTTACCAGGTTAAATGTTATTGAATCTATTATATGAAAATATTAAAAATAATAATACATTATATATAAAATATATATTTTTTTATGTTCATACACACAAACACACATTTTTGACTGGATTTAAACTTACCATGAATATGGTGGCATATTGAGATGTAACGGGTGAGGAGCGAACACTCAGACTCGTCCTGATGTCTGCTACAGACGGCTACTCGTACGAGCGCGACGCCATCGAGAGCTGGATCAAGACTAAGAGCCGCTCGAGCCCCATGACCAACCTGCCTCTGCAGACCACGCTGCTCACACCCAACCGCACCCTCAAAATGGCCATCTGCCGCTGGACCAGCAGCCAGTGATCACACACACACACACACACACACACACACACACACACACACACACGAGTCTCTCTCTTGCTGATATGCGGCCTGAGGGTCGACCAGATGTGTAGTTAATGCTGTAATTCTGAATCCTGTATGCTGGGCGCGAACCCTAAATCCTGGACCAGCCGAGATCATATGGGGAAAAAACAAACCCTGCTTCCTCCTCGTCTAGACACCGGCTTACAGCGTGGCGCTAAACGCAGGTAGAAGATTAGCCATGTGGAATAGATTCACAGACTCGTACATCGATCATCAATGACTTCATTTAACTTATGATTTAATTTCTTATAGTATGAAAAAAAATTCATCTGGGAAAAAGTGCGATGCACAAAATTATTTTTAAGTTTTAATTTAATCCTGAATTACCTTTTAAAAAATTATTTATGATTTACGGTTTATTTAGAGATATTCTGCATGTTACACTTCATGTAACATAAGTTTATCACCTCAGTCAGAGCTCGACACTTCTCAGATACTATAAGTACGACCTTTTAATGAATGTGACTAGTGTACAATAGATGAATAAACAATATATAGTGTATAGAAATACATTTACATTTACACACTCCGATGCATTTCAATGAAATACAATAATTCTGAATGATTGTAACTGTATATTCTTTCTTTTTTGTAATCTTATCTGCTTTGAAAATTCTGTGATTTAATTCTGTGAGAAAAATTACAATGAATCAAGTCTTAAATTTTTTGTTTAATGTAACTTTGTTCAAATAATATTCCATTCCTTACGCATATACGATTTCAGTACAGTATGTTACACACTGACGATGGCTACCACGTCACGTGTTTATAACACGTTGGTACATTAATAACTGACCTGTTTAACGTTAATATTCTCTACACTGCACACGTCCTATGGATGAAAAATGTCCCGTCTTCGCCAGAATAAAGCCGAACTTTAAAGTCTATACAATGATTCAGGCTCTACAACACACACAACTTTACACAATAAATAAGAATAATACTTGTAAAAATAAATAAATAAAAAAAAACCCGATACTGTTATTGTCTCTGCCTTATGTCTCGGAATAATGCTAATTATTATTTGCTAATTAGACCCAGACTCCCGTTGGAGATCACATGACCTCATTACAGTTTTCTTCAAAAACAACCGTCATGGCAGACACGCGGAACTGACTCGCTTTTTACGGAATCTGTCAAAGAAAAAACGTCACTTGTTTGGGTTTCCGACATCTTGTTTGTTTGTTCTGTTTTGGTTTCATCATTATTAATATCATTAGTGTCTGATGAAGAGGGGCGTGTACACCAGATAAGTTATTTCAGTGTTTATACAACACCGTGTATTTGCTATTGTGACTTTTCTATATTTTTTCCCCTTCTCTTTATTTGAACACACATTCTCACACATGCAATGTACATTTTGAGAACCGTGTGTCGATCTTTAAACCACCCGAATCAATTTTCTCATGAACCTGTTGTCACAAATTTTATGAATATCTGGGAAAAATTCACTCGGTTGTTAAAAATAAAGTTTTCTCTGCTGTTAAACATTTAACACAACACGAGGGTAAAAATGTGGAAAACGTCTCGATAACCGTTGATGTCCAGGCTATGATGTTCTCAATCTTTCCTTAAATGCTTGTCACACTTCATTCATAATACCGTGAAAACCGTACACAACCCTGGAGTATACAGGTAAATGTGACGCTACAGTTTCATAGAAATGGGTTCACGAAGGGTCACGGCCGTGCAAAATATTTAATTAGAAAAAATAAATAAACAAATGGAAATGAAAATAATTTCATGATTTAGGTTTTATTTATTTTCCATCTCCCAGGACATTTCCACAAAGCAACCAGCGTTTGATTCATAAGAGGGGGAAAAAAAAAAAAAAAAAAGCAAGAACGGTAACCGGTGCTTGAAGTGGGCCTTTATTGTCTCGTTATGCAGCAAAGTCGAAATACAATCAATAACAGTGTTGGATATTTGGAACCGAACGCAAATAATATACATATAAAATAATCTCTAAATAAACGTCTCTTAATCTGTCTTGCTAAAACCTGAAACGGTTCTCTTTCTCTCTGTATAAACCCCTGCTCACGGACAGCCGAGTGTAAAGGGCTGCGTCTCCTTCATGGATGTGGGTGAAAGAAAGAAGAAAAAAAAAATTATAAAATGCGAAATTGCTTCCAGTTCGATTAAGACGCGCGGGTTAATAAAAGGTTTTTACGTAAGCCGCTGTGCACTTTGGACTGTTTCCTGATTAATATACAAATACAGTATATACAAATATGTATCACGACGACGAAGGGCCTGACGTTAAACGCTGACGTCTCTGTCGGGGTGTGCAAACTTTTGCACTGGGCTGTACGTGAACCTGAAGTCTTGACAAAGCTTTGATTTATTAAGATTCTGAAGTAATAGATAGATAGATATATATATATAGAGAGAGAGATAAAGCTGTGCAAAAATAACAATACAAAAGGTTTTAACCGATAAACTAAGCCGTAGGAGCCGTAAATAAATTAATTGATGAATTAGCAAGTAAATAGGATTACAAGGGAATGCGCTGTACAACCTCACACACACACACACACACACACACACCAGTCAGGAATAAACAGTGCTCTAGGCGTTAAGTTAGTCTCATTTGAGATCGCAGATGCTAAAAATCATCTAATTATCATCTCTTACCGTGTTTAGCGTGATGGTCTTTCAGCACTTCCTGATCGGGGCTTTAAAGTGTTAACTGCCCCCCCCCGCCCACACACACACACACAATAACCCCTTCGCTTATTAAATGTAGGATAATTATTACAGTACACAGTACAGTACAGTACGTTTCTATCGGTAGTCGGTCCTGAATAAAGCCGTATTTATTTCTACGCCGTGGAGGTAAGTGAAAGCGAAGGCTGTTTTTTTTTTTTTTTAAATTAGCGACTAACCGGAGTAACGCGTAACGAGTTTGTGCTTTGTAGGGTGGTCTGGTCTCGGCGGCGATGCGCCGCTACACGTTGGACTCGATGAAGGAGCGCTTGGGTTTGATGGAGCTGATGAGGATGGGGTTGTCCCGCGCCAGGTTGGCCTGCTTGTGCTGCTTCGCCGAGTGAAGCTCTCCCGCGTGCGTCCCGTTGTGGAAGGCTTCCTGGTAGGCGGCGCTTCCCGTTTTAGGGTACTGGTGGTCGCAGGGCACCAGCTCCTCCGCGCCGAGCCCCTGCCAGCTGTGACTGTGCAGGGTTTGCGGGGGTTGCTGGTGGAAGCGTGCCGTCTTGTCCGTGATGCCCATGAAAGGGCGTGGTTTGTGCTCGTGTTGCCTGGCGGCCGTGTCTGAGACAGAGGCGGTGTTCTCGTTGGTGACGGAGCCGCGGCTGCGCTCCGAGTGCATGCCGCTGAAAGCCAGACTGCCGGAGGAGCTGGAGACCCGCATGCTACTGCTACGGGTGAACTCGGACCTGCACTCGGGAGCGCCCTCTGGTGCCAGGGGCATGGTGTCCAGGTGGCCCAGGTGACCTGTGCTTCCCTGGGTGTCTCTGAGTGGCTCCCTGGTGTGCAGGCAGGCCCTGTGGTGGCCGTGGTTCTCGCGGCTCTTAACGCTCTGAGCCTGTCTGGACCCGCTGCGTCTGTGGGCCGAAGGAGAGAACGGCTGAGTGCCCGACAGTGCCAGGCCCAGAGAGTCGGGCAGAGTCCGGCTCTGCTGCCAGTTCTCCTTCCTTTTCTCCTCTTTACTCGTCCTCTCCTCGCCTCCCTCCTCCACCTGCACCAGCTTTATCCCGAGACTCTCCGAGCCTTTGTGATGCGCCCGAACCGACACGGCTTCCTCTTCCTCCTCGTCATCATCGTCGTCCTCATCATCGTCGTCATCCTCCTCTTCGTGCTGCGAGGTATGAGCGTGAGATGTCGAGTGTTTCCCACCGGGGCGCTGATGGCACTCCTCTTCCACACGGGACAGCAGGCGCCTGATCTCGCGGTTACTGGGACACAGACGCGCCGCCTCGTACAGATCAGACAGCGCTGCTGCAAACTGCCTGAGGGACATCGGAGAGATCGGACGTGAGAACAGGAAGTGTTATCCGGCTTCAGAAAAACATTCCGGTTACTGAACAACACAGAAAATTCCAGGGATTTTAGTTCCCCGATGTTCAAAAGGAAGTGCTGAACTTAAACAAGAACTTCAAAAATTTTGTTCCTTAAAATCCTGTTTCAGCCAATCAGGAATAAATAAATAATTAATATGAAGCTGATGATAATAATCATGAGAAATAAACATAAGCAGTAAAATTCTACCAAAGTTTGTCATTATGGATGGCAGGGAAAAAAAAAAAAATTTTACCTTGACCACATGACTAATCTCCTCAGCATTTATAAGTAGTACAGCGGTGCCTCAGCATACGAAAGCCCCGCCTTAAGAACTGAAATGTTCAGCATACGAAACATTTTCGGCATACGGCGACCGAACCGAGCCGAACGCTGGCCAAGTCGCTTGTACGAACGAGCCATTCAAAACTTATTTGTGGCAGGAAAACTTGTTTGGAAAGCCAAGCCAAGCCATTTACATATTTTGTTTTTTTTGCATTTTGTTTAAGATTTAGTGAAGACAGCACCATGGGTAACAAGAATGTTAGCAAGAAGAAAATGGAGCCGCTTTCAGTTTGGTTTCTAAAGCTGCTTGTGACAAGTAGAATCATAAATTTTGGTTAGGCGAGGGTATAATGTTTGTTTTTTATATTTTACTTCATTTAGATGTCTTTTTTAAAATGTTTTCCTTGTTTGTATATGCCCAAAAAATATTTTAGTGTAATCTCAGTAATATTTTTTGGGTGGCTGGAACACATTATCTGTATTAACATTATTTCCTGCAGGAAAATATGTTTCACAATACGAAATATCGCCTTATGAACTCGGATTAAATTCATACGCCGAGGCCCAGCTGTACTCGCTTACACAGTTACATTATTAATGTACAGAACTGTTATGAGACCTGAGGAGAGATCTGACCTGACGTGATGTGATCTGATATGAGATAAAGCTTCTCACCTGCTGCTTCTCTTGGCTCGAGCACGAGCGTAAAAAGCTTCATATGACCTCGGCTTCAGTTCCAGAGCCTTAGTTGCAAATTCTTCTGCCATGCCAAAGTCCTGGAGAGAGAGACAGGAGAGCAGGAGTTGGTGATGCAAAAGAAGAAAATTGTGTATTGTGTTTTGTGAGAGTGCATGTTAAGAATATTAAAGCAAGATGTCAGGTCAGAAGTTCTTCCAGTTCTTTTTCTTAAAGCCATTTGAAACAGATTCAGTTTCTAATCTGTAGATTCTTTGCCATGCTAAGTGACACACTGGAGCCACAGATGGTCGTGTCCACCATGACTTTCTGTAAGTAAAATAATAATACAAATATTGTGCTAGGAGAATACATCAGCAGTTAACAGCTATTTAATAATAAATATAATGATGGAGGAGCTTGTAAGTTTTCTTTCGCTCTCCGTTTCTGTACTGCGGCTCTGCTGAGTGACTCAGTGATCAGCAGACAGTTGCTGGGATTGTGTCCTTGCGCACGAGGTCAAAGTGATGGTGAGGATCCAAAAGCGCTGGGGATAACTATGCCCTTTAAATGTTTAATGACGCAATATTGTATTAAAACGGCTATTATACCTTTCACAGCATCCTTACCAGCAGGTTTGACAGAAAGCCAGTGTGATTAAGCAAAGATGCACACACACATACACACACACACAGCCTTCTCGTTCCCTGTTTATACAGAATGTAATCATATCAGCAGCTGGAGGCAAATCTCTTTTTAATAGCGGACAAGAGAAGAATAATTTACAGTGAAAGTGTCTACAGAACTTGGAGCCAGTTTCATAGGGTTCATTACAGATCATATGGCATTAGCGCTGACTTTCTGATGAAAACCGAAGGAAAACCGCATTATGAATTCTAATACACGGTGTGAACGTTTGAGCCCAAAATCCAGTTGCCTCTGCAAGGAAGTTACAAAAAAATTTATGGATTCAACAGTATACATCTTAATAAAGACGTGTTAAACAGTTTGAGATGGCTAACTGCACAAATACGGACAGCTTGACTGAGAGGTCAGTATTTATACAGCTCTATGGATGGATGGAAAGACTCCATGGATCCACCCCAGAGAGAGTATGTATGTGTGTGTTACTGTTCAGTTCCACAAAGGGGGGCAATAATTATGGACTCATTTTTACATAAGGCTGTCTGTAGACATTGACAAGTGAACATGGCTATGTATGTATGTTCCTTATGGCCTCTTCCATGCTTTGAGAGATCTGGACCAAACTTGGCACACACATTTGTTATCCCGCTGGTCAAAATACTACAATGGTTTCATCCCCTAATACTCACTCATTTTCAAGAAAATACTGATTTAAGATGGAGGATGAAGGAACCTTTGACTGCACAAAATGATTACGTTTCTATGGCCAACCACAAGATGACTTTACCACAACATGCTGCCGTGCGCATATTGAATATCGCCGTTAATTTTCAAGATGGCGGACGAAGAAACTTGGCGCTATTTTGTGAATATTTTGGGGGGAGCCAAAAGTATAAAACATAAAAGGAAATACAAAATTAATGCATTTTTTTTTCTACCACACTGAGCTTGGCACTCCGGCTTGTCTACTATAAGACGTGAGCGTGACTCACGTTGGTTTTGCGGCGGCAGCGGGACAGGTTGAGGTAGAGCGAGACCCGGAGTTCTCGAAAGGCCTTCAGGTCTTCTCCAAACCCTTCCCTCGGAAACTTCCGGAGCGCATACTGGTACCTCTGAGCAGCTTCCTTCATCTTCCCTTTCTGGGAAAAAAAAACAAAAAAAAGATTTTACTGAGTGACTCCGCAAACAACCAAAAACACCCGGGTCACAAAGCGAGCGCTCGGGGACTGACCTTGTAGAGCAGGTTGCCTTCCTCCATCAGCTTCTGCAGCAGGATGAGGAGGATGTCCGGCTTAGAGGTGGCCATGGCCCAGGCGGCGTTTCCTTCACAGGTTGGGAAGATTAAAAAAAAAAAACAAGAAAAAGAAAGAGAGAGAGAACAGAATGTTAGACTGCATGCCTCACCGCCTCCCTCTTTCTCCTTACTGTGAACGAGACTGGCCCGAGAGAGTTACCTAAAGCTTGTACCTGATCGATCATAGGGAGACGTTCGGTACCCTTTAGCAGCAGGTAAGTGAAGGCCAAAAAGAGAAAGAGAGAAGTGATGAGAGAGGAGTGGAGAAACACACACAAAACACATGACGAGATTCAACCTAAACCAGGGGTGTCAAACTCCGTTCCTGAAGGGCCGCAGACCCTTCAGGGTTTTGTTCCAACCCTGCTCCAACATATATGCCATGTAGTTTTCAAATAAGCCTTAATGATTTGATTAGGTGGATCAGGTGTTTTCAATTATGGTTGAAGCTAAACTCTGCAGATCCTCGAGGGTTGGAACAAAACCCTGCGGGTCTGTGGCCCTTCAGGAACGGAGTTTGACAACCCTGACCTAAACAAATCACACCAACAGAGTGTAAGGCTCTGTTCTTAAAGGTGCGGTTCACTCTCTTTCTTTAACACCACGCCCCCAAAGTATAAACGCGTCCCCTTGATGCTGTAGAACATTACTGACCTAGGTGGTCCACTTAACCCCAGTCGCTGGGGACGAACCACTTTACCCCAATAGCTGCATCAAAGAAACCCTGGACTTTCCTCCGATCAGATATTTTATTTCACTGACCGCACCTTTAATCACAGAAAAAAAAAATACTAAGCACACTTCTAATGCTGATTACGCGTTTAGAGAAAACACTTCATCTAATGTAGCGCTGGATTAAAATAAAAACTTCGTCTAAAAATGGTAAACTGGCTTTTTCCCCTCCCGTCTGTTCTATCATATTTTCTCGACGGAAATGAGGTAAGACACATGGCACCGGTCACAACGCAGCCCAGCCTTTACTTATCCTGCCGTGTGATTAGGGCTGTGTGGTGCAGTTTGGCTCGTGCTAATTTAGAAGCGGTTGTTTTTTTTAGTGGTAAACGAGTGGTATGTTTGGTTTCAGCAAACAGCCTCAAGGAGATATATAAAACAAAAAAAGGAAAAAAATCAGAGTGCTAAGCTTACCAGAGCGGGATAAACCACGCTTTTCTACCCATCTGGACTCAGAATGAGTAGTCAGAATTGAAGAGAACTTGAAACAGGGTTAGAACGTGGCGCAAACCTGGATACACATCGGTCTGACGCATGAAAAGTGGATCGGGCGAAGCGCGGCATGCAAGGAGGAGTAATACAGCATGACTCACGAGAGCGAGTCAGACGCGACCTTATACACATTCTGTTGTTTTTGTTCTTATTTTCTGGCTTATTCACAATGATATTTGCGTCCGACACCGAACCCACGGCCTTCGATGCGGAGTCGGGTCGAGTCACAGCCAGGAGCCGACACCGCTGTTACTTATCTCTCTGGAAGATCAAAGTGTGCGTGATCAAAGCAAAAGCTTTTTCAGATTGCTGATCTACCATGTATAAAAACACTGCCTGGCCAAAAACTGTTTCAGAACAGTCAAATTATTGGGCTGCATCAAGCAAAGAAAACAACTAAGGAGATTTGAAATGACTGGAACTGGATTAAGAACTCCTCAACACATCAGCAAACCCTGGAAGGACAGTGCTGGACCGTTAACTTTGTGGAAGAAATGTGTTCAGGAAAAAGCATGAATGGAGATGACAAACACTTGAAGTTGCCTGCTACAGTAAAAACTAGAGCCATGTTTAATATTGAAGTAAGAGCATTTCCATACACACACTAATGACTGGGAGTGAACAGCTGTGTGTCCATACGAAAAACCGATTTGTTAGTAAGAATAATCAGAAATAAATAAATAAAATTGGACTTTGGAGCGATGGACAAAGCTCATGTGGTCTGATGAGTCCAGATCGACCCTATTCCAGAGTGATGGACGCGTCAGGGTGAGAAGGGAAGTGTGAAGCGTCAGGCATAGTGTCCACTGTACAGAACAAGCCTCTGGAGACAGTGTTATGATCTGGAGTTGCTCAGCAACGTTATGTGGCAATAAAATGAAGTCAGCTGACGACCTGCATGCATTCAGCCAAAACATGGTATTGGTGCTAAAATGTGTCTCTGAATTTTCAGACATGATCATTTAACACCATTTTTCATAATACTTAATACTTCTTATCTCCCGACATACTATGAATTTTTGTAAATATGTGTATACGTTTATATTTTTATCAGATAAGAAACACGTTTGCTAAATACAATTTCATGCACTTTTATGTCCATAGTGCTGGTTACTTTTTTAAAAAATTCAAATCTTTCAACAATCTTAACTGTCACTCAGATGAAACCTGGCCAGTTTAGACTTGGCCAATTGAAAAAGTGTATTACTCTACTAAAATGCACAATTGTTAAGATATTGCAACATGGTTACAGACACTACAGATTTTTTGCTTTTTAAGCTTTTACCAAAAACCAATATAAGAAAGGATTTTTACAGAAAGAAGCGAACACCAATTTTATTATCAATACTCAAAGAAATATGAATAATTCACATTTTAACGATTATAGTTTGACACGAGATGGTATAACGCTAGAAAATTCCCATTTTTGGGGCACAAAGAAAATGATCTCTCCAAAACGGCTGAAGTTCGAGATCAGTCACATCCATGTTGTACAAATTTCAGCAGGAGCTTCTTTGGGATGCACATTTTCTGTACTAAACAGTATGTATAACATTCAAAAAATAAAATAAAAAATACAAATCAGCACCAGTGCTTTGTTTTGGCCGACCAGTTTGAATGACCTGGTTATCACATCTATGGAGTTTTTCTTCCCTGATGGCGCAGGGTATATACAGTATCTCAGAATGTGAAAGCGTGGTTCTGGGGGGAACGAGGATCATTTACACACATGAACTCTAATCAAGCTAAAAGTGACCGAGTGTGCGGCTTTTTTTTTTTTTTGGCCGGCCAGTGTGTCTGTACATAATGGAAAAAAAGTAATAAGAAATTATACGATTAATTTCTTTAAGACGTAATTAGGACAAAAAAAAAAAAGCTCCAGCTACGCTGCATACTGTACAGTACAGTACATCTTCTGGAAAAACGAAAAGAAAAGAAAAAAAAAACGTTGGTAATGACGGTTCATACATCACTGCCGCCCCACTTACAGAGTGGCCGAGTGGCTCAGCGAACAAACCACGGCCTCGTTTCTGTTACATTTAGGACTCGGCAGAGGAACAGAGGAGCGCGGTGCCGGGAAAAAACAGAAGGGAAGAAGAAGAGAGCGGTCTGGCCACGATCTGGATTGAAGCGATCTAAATTCAGTGCAGCTCAGGGGAAAGGTGTGTGCGCGCGTGTGGTGAGATGCTCCGGAGCGTCACTCACCCAGCTTGGCCCCTTTTTTCAGCAGAGTGACGACGACTGAGGTGTTGCGGCTGCCGATGGCGCGGTCGAGGGGCCGCATGCCGCTGTAGTCCGTGTGCTCGACCACAGCGCCGCGCTCCACCAGGTAGTGCACCTGCAGCAGCCGAGACACGGGTATGCACTCAGGACATTGCAACACACACACACGACCAGATACAGTCTGGATTCTAAGACTAACATTTGAAATATGATGAAGTATTTCTAAATGAATATAAAACAAAAGCCTTTGACAGCTGAGGGAATTCCATGATTTTATTAAATTCTAAAATTCTAAAATTTCCAGAAATACAAAGGGAAGATGTTTCAAGAACATGATCAATAACATCTGGCTGAATTAGAACAACTTTGTTAAACTTTGTTCCAAGTTAAAAATTTCAAACGTTGGCTACGAATGAAAAAGGTGTACAAACTTTTGCACTCAACCTCAACCACACACTCTGATCACATGATCGGAGGCTCAACCAACCATGTCCTGGTTTGTGAACTGCAGGATCCACACACACTACTCACGATGTCGGCGTCTCCGTAGAAGGCGGCGAGGTCGAGCGGCGTGCGTCCGTTCTTATCGGAGTGATCGATCTGCGCGCCCCTCTCCACCAGCAGCTCCACCACGCTCTTCTGTCCCTTCAGACACGCCCAGCTCAGCGGCGTCAGGCCCTCCTTATCCCCTGCAGTCAAGCTCGCTCCTGCATCACAAATACACTTTTGAGAAAATCACACGCTTGCCACCTCTGTGCTCCGCCCCTCTCCACCGGCGGTCGGCGCACTCACCCTGCGAGAGCAGGAAGTCCGCGGTGGTCACGTGACCCTCGCTGGCGGCGATCATCAGCAGCGTGCGGCTGTGTTTGTCGGAGGTCTCGACCTCTGCGCCGCGCTGCAGCAGCAGCTCCACCACCTACACGGGGGGAACGGGAACACAGTCTGTTTATTCTTAAAACGCATTGTGGGAAGTGACATCATTTCATCAGTTTGTCTCTTTCTGTGTGTGTGTGTGTGTGTGTGTGTGTGTGTGTGTGTGAGAGAGAGAAAATGAAATCTATTGTAGAGTATATTTTATCTAGTGTATTTTATTGAGTTGTACCTACAGTAAGAAGGATGATAGAACAAAAGTAAGTGCACCCCAGTGTTAGTCTGGACCTCCTTAATTCACTGAATGTGATTATTTATTTTTTAAAAACTTTTTTGACATTTTATTGGTTATAACTATTTAATCTGTTAACCTCAACTACACTGTACTGCATCATGATGCACTACACTGAACTGCACCTCGCTACACTATGCCAAGTCATGCAGTGTGACACTCCAAATCTCCGCTATTGATGGCGATAGAATACAAAACTAAGTGCGCCCCTTAGTTTTGGTGAAAATCAGAAAACATCAAAGTTTTTGGTGAAAATCAGAAAACATCAAAGTTTTTACCCCAAAAAATCAGTAAGAGATGCCTTTGTGTTCTTTCAAAAAAATGGAACAATAAAAAAAAAATAAAAATCAATGTTCTTTAATTTTCACCAAATTCATATTGTGCATTAGGGACGACAAGACTAACACAGGGGTGCACTTAGTTTTGTTCTATTATTCTTCCTAGCTCAAAATCCATAAAATATACTACATAAAAATATACATTACACTAGATTTCATTTACTCTCTCTCTCTCTCTCTCTTTCTCTCTCACACACACACACGTAACTGCAGAGATTTATTACAGTATATTGTAGTACAGTAGAGTTTAGCACATGTACAGCGTTAATTATAACCAATAAACTGATAAACCTTAGTATAGTTTATGTAGTACAGCACGGTGGAGCACAATAAGTGCCCCGTGTGCCTCAGGTACTGTAGGCCGTGGCATTTAAACGATGCCCAATTGGCACTAAGAGGCCTAAAGTGTGCCAAGAATAAAGATCCCTGACACCATTACACCACCACCACCAGCCTGCACAGTGGTAACAAGGCATGATGGATCCATGTTCATGGATCCATACAACAGTAATAAATCTCGGGCTGTAAATACTAACACAGGGGTGCACTTACTTTTGTCCTCTCACACTGCAGAGCTGAGATCTGAGCTTAACATTTACAATCAATAAAATATATACAAGTTCGAGACGCACAAATTTACACTTTATATCATATCACATCAGTTACAGTGCGCACACACACACAGAGTGCAAAGTTTGTATTTAAACTGCATGAGATTTTTCTCATCTACTATATCAGGCTCTAACATGCTACACCATGCTGTACGATATTTCTCTGCACTAAAGTTTATGGGTTATAACCAACACTACACTGTACTGCACTGTAATCCATCTCTGGACTGGTTGGTGAGGGGACGGGCCGTGACGAAGTGTCTCCCTGTGTTAGTCTTGACCTCTCTAATGCACTGAGAGGAATTAGTGGAAATTGGAGAATGTAGAATCTTTCACCAAAAAACAAACAAACAAAAAAAACAACAAAGCGTTAACTTGAGGCTTTATTGTTTTTTTTTGGTTTGTTTGTTTTTTTGAGTGAAAAATTCAACATTGCCAGATTTTCACTAAATCCACACCATAGAGTTCGGACTGTACAATCTAACAGGGGGGCACTTACTTTCATCCTCTTACACTGTAGAGCTGAGATCTTACAATTAATAAAATATGGTTTGATCAAACAGACTTTTTAATAGTGACTATCACTATAGTACTGAACTGCACCAGGCTGCTCTACACTATAGTAAAGTATCTCATAACCCACTACACTGTAGTAACGTTTATTGTACCTACTGCATCCACTATGACACACTACAACACTTATAGTAGTTATTATACTGTACGATACTGTACTGTACCATGTACTATCCGAAATGATCCGGTTTTAATGGCCGTACCAGATTAGTCCTAGTCTACACAAACACAGGAATTCATTACTTCATCATCTACATGGACTACGCACAAACACGCCGTGTAAATGCGCCACACCAACAGGTGGCGATATAACCCTTTCCACTCGCGTCTCTACAGTATGAAAATGATCTTAAATCCATGGATTACGGAGCTCACCTGTGTGTGTCCGTGTTTCACAGCAGTGTAGACGGGAGTCACGCCCCTGCGGTTCGGCTGCGCTATGGCGGCCCCCTGCTCCAGCAGGAACACGCACTCGTCCAGTCTGCCCCGGCCAGCGGCAGCGCTCAGAGCTAAACACAGAGACAAGTCAAAGTGATCTCACCGAGACCCATAACTTGGAATTACAGCGGTACCTCGGCTCACTAGGGGGCTCCACATTAAGGCTACTACTACTACTCAGCCGGGAGGGTCAAAGACTACCTTCGAACCACGTGACGCCAGCCGACCGCATCTTTTCGAACCGCTCGCCGCTCGCTCACAAACCGTTGGGGACGGAGTAACACACTCGGAGGACGGCGCTATCCGCTCCTTCCGCTCGCGTGAGCTCACAGACGCCCCTGATTGGCTGTAGAGCCGCGATTAATGTGGGAGCACTAAGTATCTCATATCCCTCCCCTCTGAGGGAGCTCGGCCAATCAGCTCTGTCTAGACCTCCGGCTGCGTGAGGTTACAGCATCACCCGGGAATCGAACTCGCAATCTCCGGATGATAGGGCGAGCGCTTTACCACTGCGCCACTCGGAGGCCAGTTTGGTTTTTAAAGCAGCCGGTGCCGAGAGGAATCATAAATTAAGGTTAAGTGAGGTTTAAAGTCCATTTATTTCATATTTTCTAAATCTTTTGCTTGTTTTTATATGCAGAAATAAGAGTTAGAAATTGGTAATATTGGTGATATCTTTTGGGTGACTGCAACAGATTATTTACATTTTTAAACTGACATTATTTCCGATGGGACAAAGCGCTCTGCAATGCGCAATTTCACTTTAAGAACGCGCCTCCGGGACGGATTAAGTACGTGCAGTATGCTGAGGTATCGCTGTATTTACAATGTACTCCGGCAATTGCGTAATCACATGATCACACACACACACACCTGTCTCTCCCCATAGTGTGTCCTGGGCGTCGATCTGCACCGCGAGCTCGGTCTTATTCAGAGCCAGCAAGGTCTTCAGTACCTGAGGACGTACATCACAAAGCACAAGTGTGTTACATTAACACCCTCTAACACCACAGAGCTCTGCTCAATCCAGGTCATTTGCGCAGACTCAGTACATAAAAGCCATTTTCCTTTGATGCAAGAAATCTGGGACATCTTTAACTTTTTCCTTTTACCCAGGCTTCCGAAATTTAAATTAATTTTAAAAAAGTTTTCCTTTCTCCTGTATGTATGCTTCTGCGTGTGTGTGTGTGTGTGTGTGTGTGTGTGTGTGTGTGTGTGTGTGTGTGTGTGTGCGCGCGTGCGTGTGTGTGTGTGTGCGCGTGTGCGTGTGCGTGTTACCTGGACATGCCCCATGCTGGAGGCAGCGATGAAGGCTTGCTGCAGCACTCTGCCCTTGAGGCTCTGCTCGGGCTGCGCAGGCTCTGAGCTCCAGTCCTGTTCCAGCAGATACTGCAGGACTTCGGCGTGACCCCTCAGAGCGGCGTGAACTGCCGCGCACTGTCCGCTCTTATCCACATGGTCCACCTGAAGACAGTATCGACAGATACAGCGTCTGTTTATTTATTTCCTGATTATCTGGTGCGTGTAGAAGTTGAGGGTGACGTGTGGATTCTTATAAGGAGGATCGTTAAAAGAAAATCTAGTCCACTGTAATACACCGCTTATTAAAACGCTTAAAGGAATACAAGACGTGTACTATTTCTGGGTCGTCTTAAACTAGGACATCCAGCTCACCCTCTCTGATTAACGAGAGCCGAATATGAAGTCAAGGAGACATCCTGACTGACCTTGGACCCCTTTCTGCAGAGTAGGTTGACCACGCTCAGGTGTCCGGCGGCCGCCGCGTAACACAACGGCGTCATGGCGTTCTCCGACGCTGCGTCCACTGGAGCCCCGAACTCGAGCAGGAGAGCCACCATCTCCAGGTGACCCAAGTGACACTGAACGCACAGCACGGGGGCGCTGTTGAGCACCTCGGTGCGGTGACACACGCTCGCTCCACCCAGGATCAGCAGCCGAGACACCTGAGGGGAACAGGGAGCGACCTCAGGGGCGGAGCTTCATACTGGTGCTTCGATAGTTACCAGAATATTCAAAAACTAAGACCGCCTAGTCATGTGGCTTTTAAAGGCGGAGTCAGCGATTCAAATCCAATACTTAAATATACTCCCGTCTGCCTGCAATGATGTCACAAAAGTACGGTGGCCTGAAAAGTGCTAAACAAATTCAAAGACAAAATAACAAAACCATATCATATATAAAATATATCATAGATATCATACATCATATCATAGGATATCATAGAAAACTGTGATATGTTTTGCCCCCGTGACCCATTTCTATATTTTTTGCTTAGTCATGCTTGTATAGTTGTTAAAATGAGTTAAAATTCAGTGCATCATATTGTTGGTCATAAAGGATATGCCACTCAGTACTGCAGTATAATGAGCACTAAATATGTTTATAAATACAACATAAAAAATAATAATAAAGTTGAGTTTTAAGGGCTGCTGTCCAAAAATTATCAGCAAGTGAATTATGCATAACAAAAGCATGGCCCATTGGATTACTGTCCTGACTTGACCTCCTCAAGATCTCACCCGGCCTCGACCGCAATGAAACCGGTCTTGACTCGAGGTCAGCCAGCGCCGGGCTTTGATGTGACGACTGTGAGCCTCACCACAGCCCGCGCGCCATGGAGATGCTTTAATGATGTCATAAACTGATACAGTACAGTAACCACGCTTAACAAAAAGACAATGTGTAACAAAAAAGGCTGACATGAATATATACCCGTTTCAGAAGATGTTATTCCAGCTGTGGTCATAAATTTCAAGGTAAAAATTTACTGCTTTGAAAAAAAAACATCAAATGCTCCAGAAATGACAGGCAACTTGCTGTTAATGAAGAGTAGAAAGAGCGAGCGCAAACAAAAAAAAAATCTAAAACTAAACTCGAATGATCACACCTCGACTGAAGTGTGTTGTGAGAAAGAGTGTAATAAAAAAACTTTATCAACACAAAATGGCAAAATGAAACGACAAATGAAAGCAGACGGCCTCTTCTGATCGCCCGCTCACGAAAGCTCGGTTACGATGCGAGATGAAGCGCAAAGGAAACAGGATCTCATTTACTTATTTATCTAAACACACGGCAGGAATTGACGAGTCCCGCTTTAACTACACGCTAAACAAGGCGAGGCGTTTTGTTAAAGTGGAGGAAGACGAATCCAAGCTTGGGCAAAAAAAAAAACTCTGAACTATTTACACATTTTCATGAGTTTGTTTAGAAATAATAATTATGGCGGATGACTGAGATGCTCTGCTCAGTTACAATGTTTTGTTTAATTTAATTTGAAGTTAAATGTTAAACTCTTGTATTTGAATTAGCTTGTGGAGTTTAAACATTGTGCTCGATTTTTAAGTGAGAAAACGAATGTTATAAGGAACGGGCTACATTTAATAAATCATTAAAATTGTAACAAAATCTGGATTTAATATCGGGTCGGGATATTTATAAAATCGTGATACTCATAGAATTGTAATTTTAATGGAATTGGCACCGAGGTATCGTGATAATATCGTATCGGGAGGTGACTGCTGAATCCAGTCCTTAGTGTGTGTGTGTGTGTGTGTGTGTGTGAGAACTCACCTTAACGTTGGGTGTGTAGAGGTTTCTGAGGGAGGACAGAGCGACAGTCAGGCTGTCTGTACTGTAACTGACCCACAGGGCCTGGAGAACGCTGGAGGACACGCCCGTCCTCTTACTGAGTCCCTGCGAGGAAAAACAGTGCGTCAGTCGCTAGCAGCCTCGAGATGCGCAGGAACCCAGTAGATTACACATTTCTACATCAGAAACTCTCTACTGACATGATGAGTAGAAAATAACGCTTTTTATAAGATTTAATAGGATTCTATTTGACTTATTACTTTTATTTATAGTTAATTTTGTTCATTTTTGTGCACTACTTAACAATCATGTACTGTCAATCATAACCAGTCTGTCGACTCAATTTCTTTAAATTTTTCGACACTGCGGCATTCAGTTTTAATTCGTTTCAACAGCACTAATGTTTACCGTCTGATTCGGGTTAAGCAGCAAAATTTCTTACAGGTTTTACAGAATTCAAAACAATTCAAAGTATCTAATAAACCTTGAAATGTAACACGTGTGTAACTTGTGATGTTGATGGTTTAAATGTCATCATACGAAAACCATAATCTTTCTCTCCCTGCCAGACTCCTGCCCCACCCTGCAGGGCCAGTAGGTGGCGGTAGTGCACCAACCGCTTCAGAAACTCAAAAGAAGAAGAAGTGATACTTTTACAAAACAAGAGCATTTTGCAGGAAACTTCTTTGAGTGGTTTGTATTTTCTACAAAAGTAGATCTGTAGACAATCTGATCTGTTGATCCAGTGATGCTGTTGAATCGGAGTTTAATCGCACATCTCTAGTTAGATTAGATCAGATTTTACTTCATGGTACTTTATTGTGCAGTCAGCCAAAACACAGTGTTAGTGCTGATTTTATTTTCATTTTTTATGTTTTACATATAAGCCAGAGAAGCTACTTCTGAAGTTTATACAACATGGAAGTGACCGATGTCACGCCCCCTAAAAATTCCAGTTTTAGACAGATGATTTTATTTTTGTGCCCCCAAAATGTCCATTTTTCAGTGTTATACAGTCTCGCTTCAAACAATAATCATTTAAAATGCAGATTATTCATATTTCTTTATGAGTGTCGATACAAAAATAGTTGGAAGCTTCTAGAAGCACATGACCTGTAAAAAGTGTTGCTTAAATTAAATCATTCCATACAAAATTAAGGATTTCTTTCCTAAAAAAAAATCTGTAGTTTCAGTAACCATGTGAAATTCATGTCGCAATATCTTAACAATTTGGCGTTTTCGTAGAATAATACACCTTTCAGATTTGTGCCTCTTCATGTGGAATCTAAACCGACCAGATTTCATCTGAGTGACAGTTAAGACCGTTACGTTTTTGAATTCAAATCTTTCAACAGACACTTCGCCTCGACGAGACACTTCAGCAGCAGTGTCGTGTCTATTGGTGTCTATTTACAATAAATAACAAATTACAAATATACAGAACAAGATCACAGAGGTCATACAGTGTGTACAGGGGTGTGAGCGTCTCGTGTACAGAAGGTGCAGTAGGTATCATAAAGGACGACACTTTATGATGTTTTAAGATGAACGTCTCTCGTCTGTTCCTGTTCTGCAGCTTCATTCAACATCATCATCATGTTTCAAATCCGACAATTAAACCTCAACTGAAGTCACAAGCAGGACTGCTGTTCTCTTATAAAGTTGTGTACATATAGAGAGTGTGTGTGTGTGTGTGTGTGTGTGTGTGTGTGTGTGTGTGCGTGCGCGCCCTGCTGAGTGTTTCCTCTACCTTGAATATGTGTGCTTTGAGGATGTGGTGACCCAGCTCCATGGTCTGCTGCCTGTTCAGCTTCCCTTCTTGCCGAGAGAGCATGAAGGCCATCAGGGCGTGTCCGCTCCTGTGTGACGAATTAGCACAAATCATCATCATCATCATCATCATCATCATCACTGCCTACATTCCAGTGCCAGTGGAATATCCACTACTACAATCGTTTCATTCCTCCTCTCTCCATATTCATCTCTGAACTAATTGTATATTCACGTGAAATCCTGATACACACCGTTGCTCAAAACAGCGCACTCGTCTCACACACTCGTGAACCCCATCCAGGACTATTAATCTACTTGACTCACTCCTTTAACGCAAGCAGCTCGTCCCTTCTTTCTGGAGAGTGGTTCACTGACTTAATTTTTTCTAAACACAACCCCATCGATTACCCCGTGTCACGGCAGCGGCTCTGCCCGATTAACCCGCGTCTGGACAGCTGCACACCAAGCAGTGTTCGCTTGTTTCTGGACACATTTCTCATCTCTTAAAAAAAAATATATATATATATATTATTAAATAAAAAATGATCACATGCTGTGCTAGCTTAGCGTGTCTGAGGCTTTTGTTGAAAAGCGTCCTCCATGTTCGACCTGTGTTAAGTAGGCCATACCGAGCTGGCTCCACCTCCCCTGCACGACCGCGGCTCCATTAGGCCCACTCGTGCACGGCCCGGCCCTTTTTCTTTTTCCAGCTAAACGAGAGCGGTGAGTAATGCGTCCGAGAGTGGGCCAACCCGCTCAAGAGCCGGAAAAATGAATGGGAGGATTTCAATAAAGCAATTTTCACACCTACGCCGGTACACACAGCGGGTACAGCGTGAGCACACTGAAGTGCCGCGCGCTGTGCATGGGAGCACTGACCTTCTGCTGTCCTGGATATTTACTGGAGTGAACATCTCACTCCTCACCAGCAGAGACACTGGGGCGGGGGACATCCTGGACAGGGACGACCTGTCTCTTACCAGTGCAGGTTTCACTCGGACATATTGCCGAACACAGCTTCAGCTACTTTAACGTTTGGAGAAGGTGATGTATCGCGACACGAGCAGTAAAACGGGAACATATACACCATATATCCGAAAGTATTCGCTCGCCTGCCCTCACATGAATATACAGCAGATGTTGGCCCCGCCCCCTTTGCAGCTAGAACAGCTTCAGCTCTCCTGTGAAGGCTTTCACAAGGTTCAGGGGTGCATTTATGTAAGGGACTTTTGACTGTTCCTCTCCTCTCTAATTCATCCCAAAGGTTTTCAGTTCTATTGGGTCGAGGTCAGTCAAGTTCTTCCACACCAAACTCGCTCCTCTGTGTCTTTATGAATGTTGCTTTGTGGGCTGGTGCGCAATCATGTTGGAACTGGTGTGGGATTCTTGATCGTGTTCCCTCACGTCCAGTGAAAGGAACTCTTAATGCTTCAGCGCATCAAGACATTTTGGACAATTTCATGTTCCCAGCTTTGTGTGAAGTGTTTGTGGACGGCCTCTTCCTGTTCCAGCAAAGTTCATATGCATGTGAAGGCAGTCAAGCGAACACTTTTGGCAATGTAGTGTATATATTACAAGGGTGTCGACTTCAATGGTCTCTATTAGCGCTCGGCAGTACGTCGATACAATATCAAAATCATGAGAAATGACGTCACGGTGCATTTTTTCAGGAAAATTCACGAGCATTGTGATGACTATGATTTATTTATTTATTTATTTAGAACTGTGTAAGAACTCCAAGAGCAAATGTGATATTTCTCTCCCATCTTAATCTAAAATCTAAATTGTATAATGCTGTACAGTAAGGGATTTTCAGGTACGCCGCTATATAAAATCTCTCCAAGACAGAAACTCCAAGGGCATCGTCTTTGAGAAGAATCTACTAAAAATTTTATCAGTGCTGATAAAGTGGACTGGATAAGAGACACAGGCAGAAATATTTCTTGTTATATCTTAGGATAACAAGCTCAGGCGGCATGGTGGCGTAGTGGTTAGCACTGTCGCTTTGCACCCCCAGGGTCGAGGGCTCGATTCCCGTCTCAAGGTCTGTGTGTGTGGAGTTTGTTCTTCCCGTGCTTCGTGGGTTTCCTCCCACAGTCCAAAGACATGGTTTAGGTTAAACCCCCCCGCCCCCTCCCCCCGTGACCCTGTATACAGGATAAAGTGGTATAGATAATTGATGGATGAATGCATGAATGATAACCAGCTCTGGGACTTGAAGGACACGTGGCTGGAAAAGCCTCAGTGGATTCTTTAACGCGCCTGTCCAGAAGATTCATCACTCACAATCTTCCAGCTGCTGGAGGAATTGTGGCTCCCGTGAGGCTAATCACTATTCATCTATGAAATCTTTGAACTGGAAAAAAATCACTTTCTCCACGAAGCTTTAGGAGGATAAATGTGAAGAAATCTGAGAGAAACGGAACCGGTACAGTACATCATCCCCAAACGTCTTTGTTTTACACAATTGCCTTCTTAAATTCTTAATTACAGTATATTAACTTTATAACATGTCTTTACATTATAAATGAATGAAACATGGGGAAGTGACGTCACCGCTCACCTCGGATCGCACAGGAAGTCGGTGCTCTCGCCGTCCGCCCTCCAGACCAGCCACTCCCTGAAGGACGGGTGGCAGAACATGCGCGTCCTGTCGCGCCGGCTGATCAGAAAGCAGGAGAGCGCCTCCATGCGCTGCTGGAAGTCGCTCCATTCGAGCGCGCCCTTCAGGCAGCCGGCGTTGAGCGCGCGGAAAAGCTGCTCGTCGGTCAGCGGGTGCAGCGAGGCGAGCGCGACGTTCAGGACGGGGAGCGCGCGCTCGAATGCCGCCGCCGTCGGCAACCTGATGTTGCACTGGAGCAGGTAGAGTTCGGTCAGCGACATGGGCAGCGCCTTGTAGCCGGAGCTCTGGATCACCAGGTGGCCCTTCTCCAGCAGGTCCAAAACCAGCTTCAGGTACAGATAGGAGCCCTGACTGCGGCTCACCAGATGGGAGCTGAGCTTGGAGCCGGCCGCCGGCTCGGCCTTGCCGTTGGCGGTGATGTTGCTGAGGATGGAGGCACTGTGCTCCACGCGGTGCTGGACGTACGCGTGCAAGTCTGCAGAGACGGACTTATCATGGATGTCGTCCAGAGAGACGACGGGAAAAGGCAGCAGGCTGGTGACGTCCTGCGGGAAATGATTTATAAATACATACACCAAAACAAAAAAAAACAAACAAAAAAACAGTCAGGCAGGAAACCGTTACTGTATGTGGAAAAACTTTGTGCATCCCATCCCTCTACGTATCCTGTAACAACCCAAAGAATAAAAACAAACAAGACAATTTAATATGATTTATGACAAGACATTCACTCTGCAATAATAAAAAACTTACTCTGCAAAGTCAGATATAAACATCCAAATACACTATTAATATCTTAGCAACTTGGAAATAAAGATTTATTTGTCGCTATAAATTTTGCATCTTGACCAAAGGGTATACAAACTTTTGCTTCTAAACTAATGTCAAAACAAAAACAAAAAGTCAGACCGCTGTGAAGACCTAGCCAGTTTACAGATATGATTAACGGTCCAAGAATAAAGCCCTAAAGTCACCAAGTTTACAAGCACCTGCTGTTAATAAGCTCTGAACCCCTCCTACATAAACAGGCTCCCAGCGGGTCACGGTCCAGCCTGTTAACCTCGTCTCTGATCAGAACAAACTGCCACGGCGGCCTCAAACCACCAGAGAGCAAAGCTTTAAAAATAAATGAATAAATATACAAACAACCAGAACAACCATACAGGGGCAGCACGGGGACTTAGTGGTTAGCACAGTCACTTCGCACCACTAGGTTCTGTGTTCGATTCCCGCCTCGGTGTCTGTGTGCATGAAGTCTGCATGTTCTTCCCCCGTGCTTGGTGGGTTTCCTCAGGGTACTTTGTTTTCCTCCGACATGTCTCCGACAAATACATGCTGGTTAGGCTATTAGGCCAAATTGCCCGTAGCGTGTGAATGAGCGTGTAAGAGTGTATGTATTTGAGTTACTGCTCTGGTAACTGAAAATGGATAAGTACCATGACACATCAATCTTTCATAAAATTCAACAAAATGTAGTGTTGAGCAAGGCCATGCAGTATAAGAGGAGTAAAGCACTTTGTAGTCCATCTGGACTTGGACGTGGAGAACATGAAAATTCTAAACACTCAGACCCCGAGACCACATTGCTAACCACTAAGCAACCGTGCTGCCTATTAATTAATAAATTAATTAATTTATTGATCTATTTTTTTTAAGACAACAATACTGTTTTTCTTCACAGAAGGACAATTAAAGCCACTCCCACAAGTGAGAGTAAGAATGAAAAAAAGCAAAAAACAAAAAAATCTCAGCAGAACAGGAATAAATATTTTAAAATAGAATTGTTAAAAAAAATTTAAGTGAAAGAGTTTCTCTTTTGTATCCTATCCCCCGGCAATGCAGCGCTGAACATAAAATACAATTAGAATGATCAGACATCGGTCTGATTCCAGCTGTTGTTCACAATCAAGTCGAAAGGTCAAACTCACCACAAGGCTCACCCTGACAGTGACGACCAGTTTGAGCCAGGCGGGGAACCTGGCGATGATCTTGGCAATGAAGGAGGCGATCGTGTCTCCGTAGTCGGGCTTGTGGAACTCCGCCTCGTTCAGACCGTCCACCAGGATGATGTAGTCGTCCTCCGCGATCTTCCTCTCTGCAGATGTTGCAGCATGTCAGGGTCATTGATTATGTAAGGAAATAAACAAGCATTGTAGACATATAAAAAAAAATTAAAGCTGAATTATTTAAGATTTGAGTTTTAAATAATAAAATAACTAAACTAATTAAAGAAATCATACGATTTTAATATAGTTGCAAGCAACGATTAGCGGGCCCAAGCACCCTGCGCCATTGTCACCCAGGCGCCCCAGAAAGACAGTGGGCACAATGCATTTAAAGGGGACACACCAGTATCATTATCACATCATTTTAGGAAGGTTGGATTTATATGTGTAGGCCTCCAAAAAGCCCCAGATGCTAGAAAAAAAAAGCATCTCTAAGGCATCATCACGGCTGACCCGTTTGAGATATCAGGAATCCCTCTGCAATTTTGCATCCTCAGTGTCTTTAGATCACATCAGCCCGGTTTGGTGGTGATCGTCTGAATCCCCAAGGAGGAGTGCATCAAAATCCATTGGGTGCGTTTTGCAAACAACCCTAAATAACTGACTTCCTGTTGAGTTGAGCCCATGATATGCAATGCAAAAGTTGTTTGGCTCAATGAGCTCTAAATGTGTACTGGGTTTCATCTGCATACGTGCAGGTGTGTACGAGCTATGCACCAAAATCTCGTGTGAGACACTCGGGCATCCTAAAGGCAGCAGATTCCAATCGGTCTGTCTGACTTTTTGAGCATGTTAAGACCCCCAAAAAGCTCTGGATGGTGGAAAAAAGAATCCTTAGAAGAACCAGAGGGCCCTCACACACTATGATGACACAGGGCTCATGTCATAGTGCTTGGGCCCTAACAATATATCTTTAACTTTACAATGCATTTCACAAGGTGAAAGCGCTATCCGCCCTCTTTTACATACACAGATGCCTATGATTGGCTAGTGCAGCAATGACTGACACGAGTATGCCCCTCCCATCCAGTTCCCAGGACCAATATCTAAAGATTTAATAGCTTAGTGAATACAAATGCTTGATCAGTCATTCGAAAAATAACATTACATACATCCTGCATTCCTGCGAGTGTGTCTCGAACCCAGTATTCAGTCCTACGTGTTTCATGCATGACGCAGCGGCGTCGGGATGACATCACGTCATGTCTCTCACCCTTGCGTAGGACGACGAGAGGCTCGAGGACGCCCCGTCGGAAGGCGGCGACCGGATTCTGCACGCAGGAGCGCAGGCTGAGCAGACTCTGCAGCTGGTTCTCCCTCATCAGCATCTCTCTGTAGGCGCCGAGCCGGGGAGCGCGACACAGCAGCGCCGAGACGCTGTGCACGAACTCGGGCACCAGGCACGTGTACGTGTTATCAGCCTGGCAGTAATGATACGCCACGACCTGCCCAGGGGAACACAAATAACATCGAGAGATGAGCGACAACCTGAAATCTTTTTTTCTTTTTCTGCTCCTGTATGAGCTCGCAATCCTCCGTAAGTCAGGAACACGCAGTCACTCTGGAGAAGGGAGATGAGCACCGGCCGGCAGATGGCTGATTAAAAAGGCGTGACTAGGGACGTTCAGCCAAGATGGAGCCCAGATGCAGACAGCGAACATGTTCCACGCAGAAACACACACACACACACACACACAGCTCAACAGGAGCAAGGTGTCAGAACTGCATGGGAGGTGCTGCTTTTCAGTTACAATCATATTTTAGATATCAGACGCACCGGATTTTTTCTTCTTCTGCTTCTTCCTGTGAAGCAAATGGCAGGAGTGTTTGAGATGCATGCAGTGTCATCACTAGCGCACAGGCTCGTCCTCACGGGCTCGGGATGCGCAAACTCGGCACGGATTACGCCTGTCGAAACCGATTCGACTCATCGCCATCGAATATTTACGCCTTTTAAAATTCCACCAACACGCGCGTACATTACGTCGTCAGCGGTTCATTAATCTGTGCTAATTAGCCACTTGTGTCGTTTATTGCACTGTAAATAATTTACTATATACAGTATTGTTTTTAATTATGCATCTTTTTAAATCTTTACGTTCAT
>JAAGKR010001154.1:71268-94558 GCA_011419295.1 Clarias macrocephalus
CACACACACACACACACACACACACACACATACACACATACACACACATACACACACATACACACACATACACACACATACACACACATACACACACATACACACACATACACACACATACACACACACAGCTCAACAGGAGAAAGGTGTCAGAACTGCATGGGAGGTGCTGCTTTTCAGTTACAATCATATTTTAGATATCAGACGCACCGGATTTTTTCTTCTTCTGCTTCTTCCTGTGAAGCAAATGGCAGGAGTGTTTGAGATGCATGCAGTGTCATCACTAGCGCACAGGCTCGTCCTCACGGGCTCGGGATGCGCAAACTCGGCACGGATTACGCCTGTCGAAACCGATTCGACTCATCGCCATCGAATATTTACGCCTTTTAAAATTCCACCAACACGCGCGTACATTACGTCGTCAGCGGTTCATTAATCGGTGCTAATTAGCCACTTGTGTCGTTTATTGCACTGTAAATAATTTACTATATACAGTATTGTTTTTAATTATGCATCTTTTTAAATCTTTACGTTCATACATTAGAGGAAACCAGTCCCAGGAAATGTTCTCTGTCTGTCTGTCCAGCTGGATTTTGTCCCAGTATCACACAGAAATGTGAAGAAACTGGACAGAATTTCATGAAACTTTGCCAGAGCTTTAGTATTTGCCTGAAACCGCAAGTTTCGAGAATGTCCTGTGCATACAGCAAACTTAAATCGACCTGAACAGAATTTAATGAGACTTTAGCAGTAGTTGGATCTCTGCCTGAAGTTTAACCTGCACCATCAGTGGTGAGTAAAAGTGATGTTATGTGGGATTTAATAATCTACATAATCTACATTTAAATATGTAATGTCTCAATGTAAACAACCACATGCACCAATAGATATTAATTATTAAAGCTAAACTGAATATTTTTACTGGGATTAGTTCATATTTTCACTTTGGCTGAAATAACAGCGCTGACGTGGTATAAGTGAATTTTAACACGCTGAAGTTGTTTTAAGGCAAAACTTAATTTTTATCCATTTTTAACACTTTAGCCATCAATGACGCGTACTAACGCCAGTTTGTATTACACGAGACATCCATTTTCCTCACACACTACACACACACACACACTACAGGTTTTTGCCGTGATGCACCTCGATGCTTGAAGTGTGACTGTATTGAGTGTATGTAGATTACATCATACTGTATAGAACACCCTTAACTTTACACTGCTCAAATTTAGTTCGAAATTCATTGAAGTACTAAAATAATTAAACTTCCCTAATATACTGTACACCATGCAGAAAAAGAAGAAACAGCGGTGTGTGAGACCTTGCTGGCTAGACGCTTGACGGCCTCCTCTCGGTGCCGGTGTGTGTCGGGGGTCGGGGGGCAGCTGCTGCTGCGGTGGGGGCTCTGAGACGGCAGGTTCAGCTGGCTGCCGTGGCTAGAGTGGTCACTTCCTCTACCTCCACCTGCATCACACACACACACAGACACACACACACTGACCAAAATGCAACTTTATATTCAGTAGACACTAGTGGAGCGCATGCAGGTGCCGGCGTACCCTTGGGCGAAGCTCCGGGGCTGTTGGAGGCGATCTGTCTCATCCGGCTGCCGTGACAACTCAGAGCCACCAGTCTGGAGACGACCGCCGTCTTTCCGAAACCCACGCTGCCGACTAAGACGGCGCCGCGTCCCGGTCCCGCCTCCCCTTCGCCCATCAGGACGTCCTCCAGGCGCTGGAACAGCCACTCGCGGCCTACGAACGTGCCGTCCGTGCCGCTAACGCTGGGAATCTCGAAGAGCAAGGGCTTGAGCATGATGTCCGCCGGTTTGTACGGCGCGAACCGAGCTATGGAGTTCAGAAAGTGGAGGTCAAAGAAAGCACAAGAAATCTACAGCGCTTCAGATTTTATAAAGTATAGATCAATAAAATGATATGCTCAATTAACTACACGACATATGTTTTCGGTTTTGGGGCGGAGCTCAGTGGTTAAGGGATTGGACTACTGAACCAAACCTAAACTCCAGCACTTGATTAAGGCTCATAACCTTTAACTGCGCATGTAATGAGGTAAATAAATCTCTCCGGATAAGGAGCGGTACCTTTGTTCTCTTGGTTGCGGCCGCTGGTGTGAGCTCCGTGCCACGGCCCACGCAGGGAAGAACGCATGGGGGCATTTCGCTGCTCGTCCAGATACACCAGTTCCTCCAGCTTAGTGCTGCTGGTGGCTTTAGGGATGAAAAGAGAGAGAGAGAGAGATATCTCATGAGAGCAGTGTGATGTACATCATATAAGAAGCAGACAGTGATTTCATTGAAATGTTTTTTTAGGCTCAGTACAGTCCACTGAAATGTTGATACAGATTAACTTTAATTAAAAAATAAGACAAATTAATATAGCAATTTTCTAAACAGCTAATTACCATTCGATTAACCATTAATGATTAATTGATAGAGTTTTCCTCAGGTCAGCATTTATTCAAACACTTCCAATAAATCAGTTAAATGAGAAATTAATTCGCAAACATAATTCATTCAAAAACCATGACGCTAAAATAAAATAAATTTAAAAAAAGTCTGATATTTTGTCATACTGAACTGTGAGTGCGCCCTCTTGTGGTGTACGAGGTAATAGCTAGAAGAGCTACGAACTAGTGTTTAATACCTTGTTAGGCCCCAAGCACTATAAGGTGCGCAGGACCCTCTTGTTTTCCTAAGGATTTTTTTTCCCCCACCCTTTTGGACCTTTCAGGGGTCTTAACATGCTCAAAAACTCATAAAACTTGATGGCTTTTTCGAGGTCTCAAATAACACACAGGTTGTGTGGTGCCCCCGGGGTGGCGATGGCGCAGGGTGCTTGGGCCCATCACCGTTGCTTGCAATTATATTTTATTGATTGAATTCATAGTGGCAACTAAAATCAATGAATGATGGCGACTTCTTAAGGTGAAATTTTGTATAGTGAAGCACATTTTCCCAGAGCAAATAATGTAAATGCAGATAATCCGTTCCAGCCACCCAAAATCTTTACCAACATTACCAATTTCCAACGCTGTAATCATATTTCTGCATACAAAAACAATCAAAACATTTAGAAAAGACATTTAAATGAAGTAAAATATGAAAATGCTTCGTATTGTGAGGTAAATTTATTGAAAATTTAATTTTATTAAGGCGAAAATTTGTGAGGTGGGCGGTCGTTTGCTGAGGTCCTACTACACTATATTCCTTATGTTTGAGACATTGTTACTGTTGGGATTTTAACTTTTTAACCGACTTTTTAAATAAACTAACATTCATCTTTTTCCTTGTGTTTCTTTAGAGCTGATTTTTCATAGAGATTAAATAAAACAATCAGTCTCGGTCTCAGACTCTCTCCGTTTTACTATCTGCTAACAATCTGCTTCCTGCTTGTGACGGACACCTGTGCCACACCTCCCCCTCTGGAGCTTACAGCAGTGAATGCCTCAGTGAAGAGGCGTGGTATCTACAGCGGACGGTTATTACGAGTAATAAGGGAGTGAAGATGGGAGGACTGGCGGTTAACAAGGCCATGAACATCGCGCGGGACTGACCTGCCAGATCTCTCTTACTGACACCGACAGGCACAAATGCCAAGCCTGCCTGCTTCGCTAGGACTAACAGACCAATAAGCCACACCTCCTTTTCTTTACAAGCAACATAGAGGCCACACCTCCTTCACTATTCCCGACAGACACAAGTGCCACGTTTCCTTTACTAGGACTAAATGGACCGATTAGCAACTTCGTCTTCGCCTTCCTTATGAACATCAAAGAGCTTTTACTAAGCCACACCCCCCTCCAGTACAAGTGACGTAATGGCTTAACTAAGATGCCACGCCTCCTTCACTAGGACTAACAGACCAATAAACCACACCCACATTAATACAAAAGCCACGCGTCGCTTTGCACCTCCAGGGTCCGGGGTCGATTCCCGTCTCGCGGTCTGTGTGTGTGCATGGAGTTTGCATGTTCTCCCCGCGTGCTTGGTAGGTTTCCTCCGGGTACTCCGGTTTCCTCCCACGGTCCAAAGCCATGCAGCTTCGGCTAATTGGCGTTCCCAAATTAAGCGTGTGTGTATGCGTGTGCCCCAAGTCTCCTGGGATCTCCAGGTCCCCTGAATACAGAATAAAGCGGTACAGACAATTAGTGAGCAAGTCAGTGATAAAGGCGGTCACTAAGACTGACGGGTCCAAACGCCACAAACGGGTCAAAAGCCAACAGCTCCTTCAGGACGAGCGACAGACTAAAGCCGCGACCACGTCACCACACGCCTTACATTTGAACTCACAAACCACACAATCAGCGCTCTACTGTACATCCATTCACTCCCATGCGCCTCTCATTCATTTAGTCTCTCCAGCACATTCCGCTCAGCCACACCCCCCTCTCCATCCTCGCGGTAATCTCATCGGCCTGAATCGCGTAATCTCTGCAGATGGAGCGTCATGAAGGGAGGAAGAGGAGTGAAAAAGGGGGAGTGCTGATTTCAGACGGCTGTACACAGTTACGAGTCGGGTCACTTTACTCGCAGACTTTTTTGTCCACTTGGAATCAGACAAAGTGATCGCGAAAAAACAGACAAACAAAAAAAACAAACCTCATAAAACGGTACGAATAGTTCTTGCTTGTTGTCTCCAAAAACACAAAAACAGACTCTTCAGGTTGTTCTGCCTAATATACATGAGTCATTTAGAAGAAACATCATGATGCATTTACTAATCCACATCTCTCTCACACACACACACACACACACACCCTCTTCGCTTTCTGTCATCATGTTTTTTAAAAACGTTTTTTCTCCTCCACATGCTCACACAGAAGGAAGACGATCTCGTTCTCTTGCAACACACACACGCACACACAGACGCACACACACGCACACATTTGTTGGAGGGACAGCAAATCCCCCGAAAGCCTCTGCTGTCCAATCACAAGAACTCTGAATAATCTGCCCTTAAAAGTCGCACTGCCTGAACTAAAAATATGATTTACACGCTGGATGCTGATCGTACAGAACCGCTATTTGGGTCACGCTCGTTAAAAAGGCACTGAAACCGCATAATAATAAAAAATAATAAAATAAATTTAAACCCACATACACTCTGGACTAGTCTATAAATTGGGATGAGAAAGATGGAAAATATAAACAAACAATCATCAAAATGACCATCAAAGGGCGTACGGGTCAAACCGGGACTTGTGAATCCTCTGCCACACTAATGCACTTATCCCAGTGTTTCACTAGTGCTCTGATACCATCAAGGTATAAAGTTTTCTCAGTACACTGGAGCCATGATCCTCCTGCTTGATTTGCATTGTCTGAAACGCCGGCGTCCCGGGAACTCCTTTAATGCCGCAAACGTGGAAATGTCTTGGAGGTCAGGACTATACGGAGGATGTGGCAACAACTGCCAGCCGAGTTCCTGTAACGTCCAAGTGGTGCTGGTGAATGATTGCGTGTACTGTACAGTTCCCACAGACAGTTGTGTCTCCTCCACAAGTCCTTGACGTCTTCTGTAAATGTCAATCGCCTGTTTTACGCCTTCATCATTCACCGGAAATTTCACCACAGGTCCCAGTTTGACCTGAACGCCCCTCGTACATATACATATAACAAGCGTTTGCAAACCAAAGCGTTTACACCCGTCAGTCTCAGATACGTCTCATTCTTTGCCAACAAATTATCAGCAGAAAAGAGTTCTAATCTAGACAGGCAAGTCTAGACAGCAGACAGGCTATGCTTTCAGGGCTTTTATAGGGCGCCATTACTTTCGGTTACACCTGTCTCAGTCGAATGGCTAAATCTTATTTGCTTTATGCTCATAAATGTCAAAGCTCTACAAATATATTAAAAAAAGGAAGTGATGCGATCTCTCACTAACCTGCCACTGAGTTGGGCCTTGGCATGACGAGCGAGGTGCTGTGGTATGGGGTGAGTCCTTCTGAGGGTGTCGGGGCAGCCGGGGCCGTTGTGGCAGCCCGGGACTGGGACTGGGACTGGGCTTCACTGGGAACTGGAGCGTCTCCGACAGGGACAGGGGCTGCAGGTGGAGGGCCGTGATGCATGCTGTCTCTGGCCATCCCACCACCACCGCCTCCGCCACCATCTTTGGCCCACTCCAGACTAGATCCACACCGCTCCTCGTTCTCACTCGAGCTGGTCACAGTGGCTGGGAAAGATAAAGTCAGATTTAACGGCAAAAGTTATCATCATATTAATTAGTGCTAAGGAATAAAATTTTATTTAAAAAACTAATGATCAGAACTATTACACAGCAATCTCTCATCATTATCATCATCATCATCATCATCATAATCATCATCTTCTTCCTTTTCTTAACTGCATCCAAATAAAAAGCACTATTCTGGGACTTAAAAAAAAAAAAAAAAAAAAAAAACTGTTGGTGTCCTAGTTCAAAGCTGAGAGAGACCTGAAATTAAGACGAGGCCGCCCCAGTTTCACCAGAACACGACTCGGGGACATTACTGAGACTGTAAAGTCTTTTAGGCTGCAGTGCAACAGTAACATGGACCGGCCGCGTAATATAAGGACAAGGATCCTACGCCATCACACAACATGACGTTTCTGCAAGCGCCTCTGTTCCAGGTCACATGACCTCAGCCTGAAGCATGTGCCTGATGGGGATCGTTCAGAAAACAGCGTTCTGGAGCAGATGATCTGCGGTATCTTCCCGAATAGCGCATGCATTTCTTGAAATGAAATCCACGCGCTGCAAATTGCGCTCGATTCAATTCCCCGTGTGCGATGCTCTCTCGTTTATTGAGATCCTGCTGCTCTACCTGACAAGGTTTGTGCAACAACGGGACGACAGGAAACATTTTATTTGTCTCTCAAAGCATGTTAGGACCTGACGTCATCCATCCGGCGATATACAGGCTCACTGCGCTATACAGGCGCTCGCGGTCATCCGCAGGTCAGTACGGCTCAGCGCTCAGGGAAGCGAGAGGGAGGCGGGCTTGTCCACAAGAGCCACACCTCCAAAACTGTTCCGCAGCGTCCTCGCTCGGACGTCATTGTACCTTTTCTTCACTCCGACATATCCGTCCCAAAACTTTCCTTCCACTTTTGTCGTTTCGATGACTGATTTTCAATTACTTTCCAGCCATTTTCAACTAGCCTCTGTTCTTCGCTGACTATAGCGCCCCCTGGCTGCTACACAACACACAACACTGCTTATGCTTGCTCTCTCTCTCTCTCTCTCTCTCTCTACTCCACAATGTTGCATAATGTGAAATCGGCTTTGTGTATCTACAGTAGAAGCGCGTGCGTTTGCGTACGCACAGTAGGTTTCAGCAATTAGGGTAGGCAAATGTTTATTTATTAATACAAGTGTACATATATGTGTGTGTGTGTGTGTGTGTGTGTGTGTGTGTGTGTGTGTGTTGGGATATCTATATAAATAAAGAAAATGTTTTTGCCTGTACATTGGGTCAGAAACCAGTCACAGAAAATTTTCTGTCTGTATATCTGTACGTCTGTCCAGCCAGATTTTGACGCAGCATCACGCAAAACTATCTGGACAGAATTTAATAAAATCTTGCCAGTCCTTAGATATCTGTCTGAAGTTTAACCTGCACCATAAATGAAATCACAATGTTGAGTAGAAGCGATGTTATGATGTTACTAATGCGCTACTGTCTCAATGTAAACAAACACCTGCAGCAATAGATATTAATTAGAGAAGATAAAGTGAATATTTTTACTGGGATTAGTTCATATTTTCACTTTGGCTGAAATAACAGCGCTGAAGTGGTAGAAGTGAATTTTAACACGCCAGAGTCGTTTTAAGACAAAACTTCATCTTTATCTGATCGACTTTTTCCATTTCTCATCTGTGATTCTCTCTCCGGTTACCGAACAGGGAGTGTATTTGTCTGAGCACCAAAGAAGTACAACTTGGTGTAAACAAGGCGTCAGATACTCGACCTTACAGAATGTGATTTCTGTGTATTAATAAGTTAGACAGAGAGTTTCTGCTGTACTGAGAGACACACAGACATGTACGAGGACTTCAACCTGAAATAATAATAATATTATCACTGATTACATTAAAGATCAGCAGATTATTCTTAGTTTTAACCTTTTAACTGTATTTTTCGTTAATGACGTGTACTAACATTAGTTTTATATACATATACACACCGGATTACTACAAATCTACATTATGCGTTTAATTCTTTCCTTTTATGGCGACGTTATACTACTTCAATCAACATTAGAGGGAAACACTAACACTAGATAAACTAGATGGTGTACAGTATAAATCGAAAGCTACTTTCTTCTGTACATCCATTAAACCGTGAAAGATGCCACCTCGTGTTGCAAGTAAATTTTTAACTCAACCTTTTTAATGATGTCTAGGTAATAAAACGAAGCGGCTACATTGCTGTAAAATGTTCCGCAGCTTCACTGCTAGGAAAGTAAAAAAAAAAGAAAAGTATGCTATAATGCTTTGGCAGGATGCCGTGTTTTATCCGCCAGTACGCAGTGTGAAGGGCAGTGAGACAGGGATCCTGTTAGAGCTGTTGTTTTTGATGCTCAGCCTGTAATCTCAGCGTGGGATAGAGGTGGTCTTACCAAGGATGACTCAGCCACCAGAACTCTGTGTGTGTGTGTGTGTGTGTGTGTGTGTGTGTGTGTGTGTGTGTGTGTGTCTATCTCTCTATATACACCACTCAGCCAAAGCATTACAACTACCTGCATAATATTGTTCTCCTTTGTGCCACCATAACCGCCTGAAGCTTGGACTCCACGAGACCTCAGGAGGTACAGTATCTGGCACCGAGATGTTGGCGGCGAGTCCTGTAAGCTGTGAGGCGAGGCCTCTATGGACCGGACTGTTTTTTTTCCAGCACATCCCACACAGATGGATTGGATTTGGAGGCGGAGTCAATACCTGGAAATTCTCTGCGATGTTCCTCGGACCGTTCCTGAACCATTTTTGCAGGGAAGGACGCCACCGCCACCAGGGAACACCGTTTCCATGAAGGTGGTGTGACAATGTTGAGGTCATAGTAACGTCCACATGACCGGCAGGACCCGAGGCAGGACCCGAGGCAGGACCCCAGGCAGGACCCCAGGCAGGACCCCAGGCAGGACCCGTGGCAGGACCCGTGGCAGGACCCGTGGCAGGACCCGTGGCAGGACCCGTGGTCTCCCAGCAGAAGGTTATGCAGAGCATCACACTCCCTTCACTGGATCATGTTCTTCCCCATACTGCGTCCTGGTGCCAGAGCTCTTCCCAGGTAACACGCCTAAAAGAAAATGCGGTTCTTCAGACCAGGCCACCTTCATCCACCGTCCGTCAGTGCTGTTCTAGGTTTTCGGCGCTGGATTTGCGTTAGCACAGGCGCCCTGACCGATCTGCAGCTACGTAATTCCAAACGCATCGCACTGTGTGTTCCGACTTCCTTCCTTGTTGACTTTTCCAGCAGTGTGTGCAGCAGTAGCACTTCTGTGGGATCGGACCACACGGATTCGCCTTCACTCCCATCAGTGCAATGCCACGGGTTTACAATCCACACTTATCCAGAGCAGGTGAGGGTTGAGGGTCAAGCTCAGGCTCAACGGCCCAACAGAAGCAACCTGGTGGTGGATTGGTTCCTTGGGTTTCCCCTGATCCCTTCACTGCTTCTCTTGGAGTTCTTTTGGAACACTCCCCAAGACCTGTTGTTTGTACCAATTCAGAACCTGAATGTCTTCTGCCTAATATAACCCCACCCGGCCCCAACAGATAGCGCTGTAATGAGATAACGGACGTCCGTTGTATACAGTACATGCGAGGTTCTCACCAATGATGCCGCTGTCCTTGCTCTCCAGCGTGGAGCTCGGGGTGGTGATGGTGGTGGCGCTCATGGTGCTGCCGCAGGGTCCGGAGCAACACGGCGGCGGCGGCGGCCTCTCCGCTGAACCCGAGCTGAGCGCCAGGCTCGAACGCGGGCTCTCGGCGCTGGGAGACGCCGTGCTGTCGGTCAGCGTGGAACACGGGCTCGCGCCTTGACTACTGGCGGTACGCTGCAGAAGACAGAAGACAGGAAAAAAAAAAAGGCAAACTGATCAGATCAGAAACAAATTGTTGCCTTCACATCTGCATTCAGATCGGTCCAGATGTGACTGGATCACCTGAGAGAGCCGGCATCAACAGAGTTCACGTCTCTTCCACAGGAAGAAATGTGGGTGTGCTAAATAAAAGGGAAAGAAAGAAAAAAAATGTTCCCCTTGTTCTGATCCGCGAGAAGATCTAGCCCTAGTTCCAGTTCTGTCCTCTCTGTGCCTATCTCTATATAGGTCAGAGTGATGGGTTTTGTGTGTGTGTGTGTGTGTGTGTGTGTGTGTGTGTGTGTGTGTGTGTGTGTGTGTGTGTGTGTGTGTGTGTGTGTGTGTGAGAGATCAGTGTACTGGAGCTCTGGTCTCCTGAGAACAGCCGCCTGCCAGCAGTCCGCTGATGAAGGACTCTCATCTCTCCACCCACTTCAAACATGCACTCATATTGTGTACACAAACACACACACACTCATGCACACACACAATCATCGCTCCCCAACAGCTAAATGCCCTTCGCCCAGTCAGATGGAGAGTGATGCACCTGCTCGGCGACGTTTCTTCCACCCGTCCCAGTGCTGCTCCCTCCACTCGCACCCCAATCTTTTCCCAAACTTATTGTTTTTTCTTTCTTCTTTCTTTACATTTTACGCATCATCGCTGTGCATCAACAGATGATCCAGGACACAATACGTGCACAAACGTAATTAATGTGCAAATGAGTCTCCTAGTCTCATAGGGCTCGTGCCCGGGATTATGATTCATGTTTTACAAAAGATCAAATTTGTGCATGAGAAATAAAAAAACAAAAAACAAACAACAACAACAACAAAAAAAAAGCTAGATGTCTTTTTTAGAAGCACGAAGTTGCCCTGGACGGCAGTGAGCCTCGACTCCATGTGTATAAATAATCAGAATCAGGGGGAAAAAATTCTGCAGCATAAAACACAAGCCAAGAATAACCACTAGGTTTTTTTTTTTTTTTTTTGGTGGGGCGCATTGATCCCTAAAATGCAATACACGCTTCTTAGGATTGATTTAGATCCATGATTCACGGCACACACACACACACACATACATTTATATGAGGACCAGAGACTGATTAAAACCGTAACTCTACATAAAGTTGTGTGATAGAAACCACATGTGCTATTCGGTACGAGGCCACAGGTGAAAAGTCGAACGTGTGTGTGTGAGTGTGTGTGAGTGTGTGTGTGTGTGTGTGTGTGTGTGTGTGTGTGTGTGGTTATTTGCAGTTGTGTTGTATCTGTGTGTGCGTGTGTGTGCACGTGTGTCTACCTGGTTTCTCTCCTCCATGGTGGTGTGTGATGAGGCGGGGATGGCGTCTCCCAGAAGGAAACCCAGCCGTGTCATCAGTTCCTGAGCAGCAGGGGAGGAGCCAGACTTATCTGGCAAGACAGGATCTGTCACACACACACACACAGAGTGATGATTGCGCTTACACTTATTATGTGTCAAGCTAAGTTACAGGTACTAGAGGCAACCACAAACGGACACACACACACGCTACACCATAGTATTATTTCTATTCGGTTCTCAGTAGCATCCCGACTCACCGAGATCCCCGCGGCAACTGGAGCTCCTCTCCTCCTTCTGATTCTCTCACAATCACTCGCTCGATCGCAGAGTCTCTCTCTCTCCTCACTTTCTGTTCTCCCTAAACCGGCACACCCTCTCCCTCTCCCTCTCCCGCTCTGTTCATCCAGCTGGATTAAAGATGTAGAAGCTACAATAACACGACTATGTACCTAGAGCACTCCTCTGCACGCGCGCGTGTGTGTGTGTGTGTGTGTGTGTGTTTTCTCTTCTCACGATGAGAGGACGAGCTTTGAATGTGAATGAGCTGTATTCTGGTTCACTGCAGTCTCTCTCTCTCTCTCTAACACACACACACACACACACACACACACACACACACACACACACACACACACACACACACACACACACAAGATAACCCCACACTGGTTGCATGTCTGCTGTGCAACAGCTGTGTGTGTTTCCTTGATACAATATGCACCTCACACACACAAATACACACATTCACACACTCACGCGTATTAATCTATATGAAACGCGAGCTGTGGAGAGGGTTCATGATTATAAACACAAATCTGGTGTGCAAATTGGTTTAAATCCCGGAGGACTGGGGGACACTGAGCACTAGATATGAGAAGATCTCACAGTCCAACAGCAAACTGTCTCTCTCTCTCTCTGTATCCATGACTGTCTCTCTCTCTCTATGACGGTTTATTTCTCCCACTGACTCCCTCTCTCTCCGTTTTAATAGATGCTACGTCTGTCTACTCTCACCCTGTCCATCGACTCTCTCACCCTGTCCATGACCGTCTCTCCCTCTCTGTCCACTCTCTGTCTGTGACTGTCTCTCTCTGTCCACTCTCCCTCTCTCAGTTTCTGTCCACTTTCTCTCTGTCCATGAGTGTCTGTCCCCTTCTCTGTCCACGACTGTCTCCCTCTCACTCTCTCTGCCCACGACTGTCTCCCTCTCACTCTCTCTGCCCATGACTGTCTCCCCCACTCTCTTTTCATGACTGTCTCCCTCACTCTCTGGCCACTCTCTCTGTCCATGGCAGTCTCTCTCTCCCTCTCTGTCCATGAGCATCTCTCTGTCCGTGACTGTCAATCCCTCTCTGTCCACTCTCTCTCTATCCATGTCTCTTTACCTGCCCCTTATTTATGTCCATGAATGTCTTTCTCTCTGTTTCTGTCCATGACGGTTACTCTCTCACGGTCCAAGACTGTCTTTCTCTTCCTCTCTTTCTGTCCACGATTCACTCTCTCACTTTCTGTTCATGACTGTGCGTGTCTGGCCCTCCGAGTGGCGCAGTGGTGCAGCGCTCGCCCTATCATCCAGAGATGGCGAGTTCGATTCCCGGGTGACGCTGTAACCTCTCACAGCCGGAGGTCTAGAGAGAGCTGATTGGCCGAGCTCTCTCAGAGGGGAGGGATGAGAGGTACTTAGTGCTCCCACATTAATCACGGCTCTACAGCCAATCAGGGACACAGCGTCTGTGAGCTCGCGCAGCGGAGGGAGCGGATAGCGCCGTCCTCCGAGTGTGTTACTCCGCCCCCAACAGTATGTGAGCGAGCAGTTCGTCGACTGGCGTCACGTGGTTCAGAGGAAACATGTGATAGTCTTCGGCCCTCCCGGCTGAGTGGTAGTAGTGGTCTTAATGTGGAGCCCCCTAGTGACGGGGAGGAATTAGACTGTATGTGTCTCTTTTTTTGTCCATGACTGTTTTTCTTGCTCGGTCTGTCTCTATTACTGTCTGTTACTATTACTTTGTCGTTCGCCCTTGAGCAAGGCCCTTAACCCTGTTAAGTCCAAGAGTCAGACCTTGCGCTCTGAAACAAAATGTGACAAATAAAGGCTTCTTCTTCATTTCTGTCTCTCTGTGCATCTCACTGTCTCTGTTTCCAGTCTCTCTCTCTCTCCCTCTAGTCACTGACAGCCCATCACTCAGGCTTTAAACACCTCCTCACGTCTTCATTTATTGATGTTGTTGGACAGATTTGCTGAGACTCACACTGGCAGGAGAAGCTGGGATCTGTCTCAGTGCTGCTCTGCAGTGAAACATCCTTCATTCCTCCATCAGTTTAGAGCAATAAAGCACCGTTAACAATCCTAACCAGGAAGCGATAACGACTAAAACGCTAAATCATGACGATATTTCCAGGGCAATCGCACCTTTATCGATTAGAAGACTACTCCTAAACCGCCGTGCCTCAGTAGATCATTTAAACTTCTAAACATAAACAGAATTAGAATTAGTTTTCCCAATTCCCACCCTTCTCGTTCATACGACACCATCCAGGGCCATGGGGCAAACACACCCTTCCTTTGTGATACAGCATGGCGGTAACAAACTATACCCCTACCACTGAAAGGAGGGCCAGTTTTACGATGCTTTCTCACTGGGGACTCGGGCGCGGATCCGAGTTCGCGGATCGTTGCTGAAATTTGAAATGCACGGCCATATAGTTGACGTAGGCGAGAGGATTGCTCTTCATACCTTCTCCAAAACATTAATAAGAGTAATATGCCTAAAGCATAAAGGTCGACTTCTTTGTGCTGTTTTTCTGTATTGCAAACCAACTACAGGTAGCCCCCTACTTATGAACAAATTCCGTTCCGGGCGCACGTTCCTAAGTCGGATTTGTTCTTTAGTCTGACAAAATGAGTCTCACATATACGCATTTGGCAGACGCCCTTATCCATTTTTATCTCGATATACATCTGGGTAGTTGAGGTTTAAGGACCTTGTTCAAGGGCCCAACAGAGACAACTTGGTGGTCGTGGGATTTGAACCTGGGACCTTCCAATCTGTGGGACAATAACTTAACCGTTCAGCTAGCCCTGACATCAAGTGGCCAAAAACCATAACCGAGCCTAAGGAAATTAATCTCACGTTTCCTGAATGAAATGTGAAATGTAACAGTGTCGTCTCTGCGCCTTTAAATCGCGAGGGGAATCCCGGACGCCATTTTGTCTCAGAGCTGTTTTCCACTGTATTGGACTGTGAACTCTGTTTTGATTGATGATTTTCCAAAATAAGGATTATTCACCATCAGGACAGTTTACAGGACAGACATTTTCTATCATCGCGCTCCCGGACTGACTACATAAATGGTAAATATCGGTATCTGGTGCACTGCAGTGTCTATCGCTTGTACAATACACGTGAGCTACTTCGCGTTTTGTTCGCATCTACGGATGTTTGTAGAAACGTGGTATGTTCGTATCTGCGGAAATTCGTAACTCGTATTTTCCCCAAGTCGGGAACCCACCTGTAGCGTGCTGCATATTTCCACCTGCTGTAACGGAGAGTGAAAATACGAAAGTGTACTTGGGTCCGGAACAGTGTTACAAATGTGAAAGCTCTCACGTGAACACAATCAGGTTTGGTATGAAGAAAGCCTACCAAGAGTCAATGCACCCTTAGTCTTTGTAGTCTACTGACCACGGATGGTTGTTCGGGATTTGAAGCCACGACCTCCGGCCGACAGGTCAAACTGTTTCCTGTTGCACCACTCAGAGGGAGATTAAACCAAGGCTGAACTCGATGTAACCTCTGATGATGTGATTTTACTTTAAGCCTTCCTGAAATGTGTTTATAAAGGAGAGGGCAAGATTGTTCTGCAGATGTCCACTTTCTCTCATTTATCTATGCCTGCCAAGGAAGACAGACCTCCCAGAGAGCACCCCCCCATCCCCCAACCCGCCCTCCCGCTCAGACTGTGTGCGCGAGTTATTTCCTCTTCCAACATACAGACTCTGATGTTTGCAGAAATCCTGTGCATTAAACACAGAAGGAAAAAACGTCTTAAATTCCAGTCAATAGTTTGTTATTTGCCAGCCTCCAGACAAGCAGTCGTCATAAACATGTTTTTTTATTCATCCATCCATCCATCCATCATCTTCTTCCTGTTCATCTTCAATCTTGCTCAGCTCACACTGTGCTTTTTTCCCCTTCTTCTTAACACTGCGATCTATTTGCATGCTCGAAATCTGCTCTGCCACCCCCCCCTTTCCTTCTCACCATCCATCCATTCTCCGTTCCTCGCTCCTTCTCTCCACACCATGCCTTCACTCCTTCACATTACCAAACTGTACAAAAGCGGTTTCATTCTTTTTTTTTTTTTTTTAAGCGCAGGTGGTCATAGGTGTGGACGATTTCAGATAAAAGAAAAGATTTGATGAAAAAACAAAGACTCAATGACAGACAGAAGAAAGGAAGATAAAGTAATAAAGTCTCAGAGTAAAGCTGAGAGAGAAAAAGGGAAAAAAAAAAGAGAGAGAGAGAGAACGGCAGTCTGGAGGCATGCAGGGACATCTGTTATCACAGGATCCGAGTCCAGGAGAAGAACTACAGCACTGCTTATCCGCTTGCTCACAGGACTACCATCGCCTCAAATGCAGAAAACAAGCAGACAGAAATTTCTTCTATTCGAGAACGTTTTACGAGAACCCGAGGCATATTTGAAATTAATCATGAGGTTGCTCATGTTTCTAGATGTTGACCTGATTGTCGTCGTATGGATTTCTCATTAAAGCAGGACGCGCAGGGCGAGTGGGTTCAAGCTGCCCGAGACCACAAAAGCTCCTTTGATCAGCGAATATCTTGGGACTCCTCCAGCGGCCAAGCTTCATCCATCTACAGCAATAGTGCGTCCACAAAAGCACCAATGTAATAGAGTACCATCTCAAATAACCAGCCACGCCACCACCACGTGTTATTTACACCTGACCATGATTTTCTCTGGGAAATTAAAATGTTCCAGGATTTGTTCGATGCAAAAAGCGAAAGCGAGCTCCATGATGACTTGGTATGTTAAGATTGGACTGGAAGAACTTGAGGTTCCAGAACAAAGCCTGGTCTGAACTCCACCACACTGAACCATCATCTTTGGGATCAACATCCCAAGATCAGCTGTGCTACAAGATCTCACCAAGATCAATGAACACAAATCTCCAGAGCCACACGCCAATATATTATACCTCGGGGTTCACCTTAAAAACAAACTGGACTGGAAATGCAACACAAATCGGAACATACAGTAGAAAGGGACAGAGCAGGTCTTACTTCTTGAGAAACCTCTCGTCATTTAATGTTGCAAATCTTCAATCAGTCTGGTGTGCTGCTATCGGCTGGGAGACGTCCTTCAGTGCGACTTTACCAAAGGTTCTGCGAAGAGGTCCTGATGTTTTTGGTCATGGATGAAACGGCATCATGAAAAACACGCTCAGGTTGTGCCCAAGACCTACACGTCTGTCAAGAAAAGGATTTTCCACCTGCACTTCTGTTCCACCCCTCTTGATGCAAAAAGCGAAAGCGAGCTCCATGATGACCTGGTGTGTTAAGGTTGGACTGGAAGAACTTCAGCACAAAGCCTGGTCTGAACTCCACCACACTGAACCATCATTTTTGGGATGAACATCCCAAGATCAGCTGTGCTAGAAGATCTCACCAAGATCTATCCTTCTCTGTCCAAGGTTTGTACATAATCATCCTCAAATGCGTGTCTTCTGTCCTTCAGGTGAAGGTAGACAGTTGATTCTGGACCTGAGATATTGCTCCGTCTGTGAGAAGGCTAGCTGAATACAGTACTCGGGACTCCCCTGAGTGTTGGTGGTGGAGAGGATGCTACACTAACTGCTGAACATCATGGAGAACACCTCACATCTCCTTTACACACTCTTGGCTAAACAGTGGAGCACTTTCAGCAAGAGAATGCTCCAGTTCCGCTGTGACAAAGAACGCTACAGGAAGTCTTTCCTGCCGGCTGCGAATAGACTTTACAATACCTCTGTTCTGTGCCAGGAGAGAGGAGGAGAGAGCGAGAGAGGAGAGAGAGAGAGAGAGAGAGAGAGAGAGAGCTCCTTCTCTGAGATCATCACTATAAATAGGGTCATAAATATTCTGTTCTGTATTTATTAACCGTACTGTTATAGTGGCTCAAACAGTTAAGCCTCTGGGTTATTGATTGGAAGCTCGAGGGTTCGAGCCCCAGAACCGCCAAACTGCCACCGTTAAGCCCTTGAGCAAGGCCCTTAACCCCCATCTACCCCTGGAGCGCAGTATCCTGGCTGACCCTGCGCTCTGACACCAGCACACCAGCAATATGCAAAAATGTGACAAATAATTGAATCTTTAATCTGTTAAGGTCTCATTGATGCACCTTAATCTGCGCTCTCTTAGGTTCTCCACCTGATTGCATTACTTTAATTATCTACTTTCTGTCTCACTTTTTTTTTTATTACCACAACTTGCTGGTGCACCTGATGTACAGCTATTTAAATATCCAACTGTACATACGAGGGTGAGTCAAAAATTATCCGCACTCTGGGTATATTAAAATCTGGTGCCGAAACATCTCACGCAAGACCATGATGAGATGATAATGGATATGAGTGAACAAAATTTGGACTGATGCTCTAAGGAAGGTGAAAGTTTCATTCATTACCGGTGACGAGACACGGATTCGTCACCGAGAGCCCGAGAGTAAACGGCAGAGTACGGAGCGGACACATCCTCAAACGTGTTTAAAAGTCAACCATCAGCTTTCTGTTTTCTGGGATTCTCAAGGGTCGGTACTGAAACATGATCAGGAAAAAGGATTTAACAATCACAGTGAGACGCTTATTGAAGAGCTAAAGACCAAACGCGAAGAGTCTGCTATCCAAGATCTCGCATGAGTAAACTTTGTTTAATTCCGAGGGCTAAAGCGTCCTCCCCATAGTCCTCATCTGACTTTCACCTGTTTGGTCCCCTGCAAGCGGCCCTGCGAGGACGAAGATTCACTTCTGACAAAAAAGTGAAGACAGCGGTGGTTTTGCAGCTCAGACGGAAACATTTTTTAACGAAGGAAATATGAACGCTTGCTGACAGACGGACAAAGCAAGGAGATTATGCCGAGATATGACGTACGAGTCGTTTAATTAAAAGATCATTAAAAGAAATTCTACAACAAGAGTGTGGATCATTTTTGACCGTCATACAATCATCATGTACATAGGAACAGCAGCCTCATTAATGCGCCTTAATTAATGTGCAGTTCTCAGACGCTCACCTGACTGCACTACTGTAGTCCATAAGATTCTTCCGCACCTCGTTTGCTTCATCGTCCGTATATTTGTATATTCTGTGAACTTGCTGCCGCGACATTACGGCTTCCTACTTGAATTAATAATAAAAGCGCTCCATCAATCGATACATACAAGAGTAAGAGTGTCATTTAATAGAATAGTTTAAGAGTGAAGCGCATTATAACAGCAACGCACCTGAAACAATCACTCAGAGGAACCTGGTGGAAGAAGATTAAACAAAGAACACGGATCGACTATAGAAATAATAACGCTTAAAGGTTTAAAGTTCACGCAAAGCGTTTCTGTTTGTTCTGCTTCGTGAGTTTCGAGTTTCCTGAAAATATACTAGAATTAGTCGAGCCTTTTTGTTTTTAGTCGAGTTTTGTTTGACTTGACAAGAAACATCCTTGAGTGAGCGCTCGATAATAAAACAACCTGACGGTGGTTAAAGCGGCGTTATCAACAAACGCCCGAGTTAAAAATAGAGACAAAGCCAAGCTGCTGCTCTTCCCTCGTCTCCTCGCTCGGAGAAGCGTAAGAAACATGACAACCATCACTGAAGGACCCAGATTCTGCCCCTGCACGTTTGCATACTGTACATTTAAACACACGCTACATCCAGGCGATAAAACGGCTCTCGGATCATTAATCCGGTTTGTGTTTTCTTTGGCCCGTTTGAACGGAACCCGCTTGTCCCAGCGCCTGCCGGACCGACGCTGCCATTTTACAGTAGCACTAACTTTTCTCCCGAATATGACAAGTAAATTACAGGCTTGTCAATCCCCGGGTTATTTTCTGCATCTAATGCTAGAAACATGCGCAGAGAGGAAGCGGGGAACAATCGGCCGAACGCTCGAGAGCAGCTCCGGCGCTAACGAGGAATTTCAGTAGGCTGTAAACGGGCGCCTGATGAAGGAACGCTGCTGCATAAACGAAGATCACTCATCAGAACTGAATCATCAGGACGACACACAGAGAGGAGAAAGAGGGAGGGAAAAAAAAAAGAAAAAAAAAAAAAACCGGTCGTTGCCCCGAGCAAAATGACACCGAATGTTGCCATGGCGACAGATTAGTTATGCATTATAAGAGGGGAATATTTGGATTTCAAACACCAGTCGACCGGTGGACTCGTCCGACAACACCACTACTGACCTTTACAAAAAATCTCTCTCATCTCATTTCGGCTTAAATGTAACATATACTGTATATTAGAATTTAGAATATTACCCTGGACGGGAGGTTCAACCAACAACCGTCATAATCAAAGACCAAATGAAGATAGAATTAACTTATCGAAGTGAAGATTAGGTAGTGACCTCTCTGCGCACCGTTCACACTTGCTCTGAATGCCCTTTGTGACCGCGGTATGGCTCGGCAGCGTGAAGGGTTTATGGTGGTGGGGGAGTGGTCAAGCACAGGACTCACAGGAGTGGCTAATTAGTGTCTGCATGTAACTGTGAGAAAATGTTTACCACATACTTGATCTTAAAAAATATATTTTTTAGACAATTTATCTTTTGTATCAACATTAATGTTAACTTTAAACGCTTAAGAGATAATTGAGACATATGGAGTAAGTATATGGAGACTATATTAGAACTGAGTCATAATTCTAATGGTTAATTCCTCATATGAACAGTTGATGAATCCATAAATCCCAATAGTTGATTATTAGTTTTGCTGGCGGACTGGTTTGTAATCCGAACAGTTTCATTTACGCCTCAGCGATCGGCCTGCTCATGATCTGATCTATTATTAGCTAGTGATGAGAATAGTTAATTAGTCATTTAATCCAAACAGATGCTTTGTGATCCAATTAGTTGATCATCGTTTTGCTGGTTGGCTGCTTCATAATCCGTATACGGACAGTCCCTGACTTATGAACAGTCCGGGGTTCCCCTCGCGATTTAAAGGCGCAGAGACGACACTGTTACATTCGGCATTTGAGATTCCTTTCCTTAGGTGCGATTCATGTGAGTTTTTGGCCACATGATGGCAGTGTGGGGAAAGTGGACCGATTGAGTCCAGTGGATTGGTACGCTTTACATTGTATACTCGTGTTAAAGGAGTACAAGGCTCACTTTTTCGCACTTAAGAACAAATCCGACTTGTGAACTCGCTCCTGGAACGGAAATTGTTCATAAGTCAGGGACGACCTTTAGTTTAGCCAATCAGCCGGTCCATGATTCAGATAGTTGATCGTTCATTCCAGCAACTGATCCAGTCAATCAGTCGTTTCTATGCCTGTCTGATTCATGAACTAGTCAATTTTTCTTTTCACAATTTGAATAATCATTTGTTCATTGCGATAATCACTCAAGCCTTTAAATCGGTGCAGTCAACCGTTTGTATAAATAATCGATCGGGTCATAATCCAAATAGCCAATTAATTTTCAACCATGCTCGCATTTGTTCCCGCAACCGTAATCAGAACAGTCAATAACTCGTTTCAATGGCAGCTCGACTTTGGATCCAAACAGCCAATTATTTACTTCAGTAAGAGCTGCATTATTATCATAACTGTTAAACCCATTGCAGCCCTAAGCCTGGGCCTGATACTGTTCCCGGACTGTACTCGCCAAGCGAGGTGAAGGATCAGAGGTGTGAATAATGGTGACAAAAACAAAAACCTCTGCAGTGTCCCGACGCATTACCCCGTCTGCGCTACCCGCGTCCCGTACGGCCCTGCGTTTGCGTGTGCAATGTGCGAGTCGACATCGCACGTGATCGTGACACAAAATATCTTACAAATAATAAATAAACTGTTTAAATGGGAAAAAAACAACAACAAAAAAACGATTTACCAAAGAGGTTGAATCATCCTGAAATGTCAAAGTCAATCATAAGTGAACAAACCAGCAGCTATTTATAGGAACAGTACATGAGAAGAGAACAGCGAGGTCTGTCCCTGTGATCGAAATGCAATTTCACTAGAAGGAACTGCAAGAGAGTCCAGCTTGAAAACACACACACACACACACACACACACACACACACACACACACACACACACACACAGATCGACTGTGATATGATTAGACGTTTTTCTCTGCTGGAAAAACAACAACAAAAAAACAATCCATGATAACGCTAAACTCAGAGCCGACGTCAACAACTCCATCAACATCTCCTGACCGATCAGAGGCCGAGAGCACTGGATCAGGGTTCGACGGTGTACGAGACGTCCTTTAATCCGACAGCAGGACTGAAAAGTGAAGATGATGAAGGATGACATCACACAGGAAACAGTATGTCGGCGAGGACGAGCCAAGATTCAGAAAATCTAACACTTTCCTGTTCATGACACTTGGGAGTCCTGTAATGATTGACCTTTGACCTGTGGACATCAGCATGGTGAAGGAGAAGCTGTCTCCGAGTGAGTGAGACAGAGAGAGAGAGAGAGATGATTGAAGGGGTTTCATCAAGCCGAATGATTCTGCAGCTGAACTTATGGGAGGAAATAAAGCCGAGCGAGAGCTTTCGGTCCGAGGAGGCGAATCATGTCTCGGCTGAATATTGAGAAATGACAGAGGTACAGTACGCGCTCGCTTTATGAATGATGGGGTGTAATTTTATGAAAGGGCAGAGCGCGGGCTGGACCGCCCGAAATAGAAACTCCGGACACCGAGTCCAAAACCAACGTCACGCTCACAGATACACACAAACACACACTCCATAGATCTGTTGAACATTTTTCTCTTCCTCAAAAGCATAAACAATAAAAGAGAGAAAGAGAGAGAGAGAGAGAGAGAGAGAGAGAAATCAAGAGAGAGAGTGGCAGAAAGACAGAGACAAAAAGCTAGAGAGACACAGAAAAATAAAGTCTCTCTAGGAACACAAAAACATGGACAGAACCCAGAGAGAGAGAGAAGAAGCAATAGAGAGATATTCAAGATTTGAAAGACAGAAGGAGGCAGAGAGACAGACAGACAGACTAGTGAGACAGAGAGGGCAAGAAAGTGACAAAGTAGAGAGGGACAGATGAAAAGATACAGACAGATCTAGAGAGACTAACTAGAGAGAGAGAAAGAGATAATGAGAGCAAAGAAGACACGAAGGAGGAGAAAGATAAAGAGTGAGAGAGACAGAGAGAAGTAGACAGACTGGAGTGTGCAAGAGGACAGATACATAGAGAGACAGGACAAAGAAAGACAGAATGAGAGAGAGAGAGAGAGAGAGAGAGAGAGAGAGAGAGAGACTACACAGAGTGAGAGACAGATTAGACGGAGTGAGAAAGAGAGAGAGGAAGATTAGACAGGGGAAGACAGATTAGACAAAAAAAAAAAAAAAGACAGATCAGATAGAGACAGATTTAACGCAGGGAGACAGTTTAGACAGAGAGAGCAAGAAAAACAAATTAGAAAGAAAAAGATGGATTAGACCGAAAGAGAAAGAGAGAGAGACTGATTAGACAGCAAAAGACAAATAAGGGAGACATTAGACAGAGAGAGACATTAGACAGAGAGAGACAGCTTAGAGATTAGACAGAGAGACAGACACAGACAGTTTGTAGTATCTTCAAACATATCATTAGAAGATTCTTATTAATAACAACATTTCCCGTGGGGGGGGGG
>JAAGKR010001154.1:94578-129135 GCA_011419295.1 Clarias macrocephalus
TAATAAAAAAAAACATTTCCCGCCCCCCCCCCCCCCCCCCAGTCTCTCTCTCTCTCTCTCTCTCTCTCCCCCTGGTCTCTCTGTGATTTTTCCTCAGTTTGTTCCATCACTCTCTCTCTCTCTCTCTCTCTTTATACACAGAAGCGTTTGAACAAAACCTAAAACTCAAAACATCAACATTCACATGATGCTGTTCAGCGACACCTCAGCCGTCGCCATGGAGACAACTTTACCCCTTAACATATGAAAAAAATGCATCAAACACAACACACACACACACACACACACACACACACACACACACACACACACACTGTAACTAGTCTGTAGCTAGTCGAGTATCAGATCACTGACTGGCCTGGACAACCAAGTAAAAACACCCAGAAAACTTTTACAAGTCGTCATCATCAGGACATTAATAAACCTTCTCTCACTCACGACACTCATTTATTACCGTCCACGTGCGTTTTCTCTCGCTTGTCCTCGTCTGTCCCCGCCCCACCCTGACCCGCCCCCTCATTGGTCAGAGGTTTCTTTAAAGAAGCGCATCTGACATCGACCGAAATCAATCATCAAAATAGCGCCGTCGCACCGTCACATCACCTCGCCCGCACGCTGTCTGATAAAAAGTTGCTAAGAAACGCACATACAGGAAAAAGGGCGGAGCTTATTAGAGAATGAAGAGGAAGAAGAAGAAGAGGAAGAGCTCACCGGAGTACTCGTCGCTCCTCAGGCACCAGCTGAGTGCGTCCACGGGGATACGCGAGCTCTCAGCATGCTTGGGCTTCCTGACAGAACCTGCACACACACACACACACACACACACACACAGAGGAGATGAAGAGAGGGAGAGAGAGAGAGAGGAGGAGAAATGGTAGAGAAGGAGGAGTTAGTAAGAGAAAGAGAGAGATATTACCAAATTAATTCTTTCCAGATGAGGTTTTAAGGTGTGTGTGTGTGGGTGTGTGTGTGTGTATGTGTGGGTGTGTGTGTGTGTGTGTGTGTGTGTGTGTGAGACTTTGGAAACGCCTCTGTGTTTGTCTGAACATGTGTACAGACAGCGTGGACTCCACTGTAGTCCCCGGGTTCTCAGTAACGTGACAGTCGATGCCCCCTGGTGGCCCATCTTGGCATTGCCATTTCATTTAAATAAAAAACATTTCCACTTCATTCCCAGCAGGAGGAGCCACAGCATCCATCACAAACACTCCCTCAAGCGAGGACAATACATCAGAGTCGGAAAATACTACTGCTAGTGATGAAAGGAAACAAAAAAGCAATGTGTGCGTGTGTGTGTGTGTGAGATTGAACTTCACGCACAAGGAACGTTCTAAGCCATCAGGAAATTCCAGGAATTTTTAGTCGGGAATTTAACCCTTTAACCCGTCGTCATGATTAAGTCGTACTACTAATCACTACCGTTTATAAACCTGCCTCTAACACACACTGACGTCGCAGCGCAGCTCAGGAAGTGCTTAGCCAGGGCTAATTGAAAATTCGGTGGCGTTATGTAAAGAGACAGAAGTCAACACTTTTGCACTTTGGTATTGGACTGCACTACTGTTTTCACGGCCCCTGCTTGGGCCCTTCAGCAGACCTACAGGTCATAAAAAGTCATGTCTTCGACTGCAAAACAAACAAACACATTTTAACACCGCAAATCACTAAAGGTTATCCAGATGCACCCCAGTCAACCGCGGTCGTACACATATTTAAATGAAATGGCAATGCCAAGATGGGCCACCAGGGGGCATCGACTGTCACGTACCATAACACCACATCTACATCTATGCATTTGGCAGACGCCCGTATCCAGAGCGACACATCTGAGCAGTTGAGGGTTAAGGGCCTTGCTCAAGGGCCAAACAGGGGCAACTTGGTGGTTGTGGGGTTTGAACCTAGGACCTTCCAAACCATAGTCCAATGCCTTAACCACTGAGCTACACCACCCACGGTGCGTCACAGAGGAACGTGAACTTGAGAACTTTAAACACTTACACACAGTTTACATCCTGGAATCGTTAACGATTATTCCTTCATTTCCGGTAAGAATTTAACCGAGTGAAAGTCTTTGATAATGTTTTGCAGAATATTTCTCTGTAGCCCAAGAATCTATTACCACGTACACCATACAGTAAGAGGGAGGACTGAACCTGTCTGTTTAAACCTGTCTGGGCTTCATTACTTTGTCTCACATACTGTAACTAAATGTTAGATAAAAAAAGAAATGTTGAAATTAAACTAAACGTGTATAAAGATTATCTCTAAATATTAGATAATACTATCGACTAATGGATTAACAATCTCTAATGTGTTTAAGGTCAAATTAAGAAAAATGCAAATTGACAGATTTGGGGATTATTAGGGAAAAAATCCTCTCAGGTGGAGAGAAATGAGGGAAATTTACCATAAAAATGGCTCTTACTTACATAACTAAATAATAATAATAATAATAATAATAATAATAATAATACGTATAAATAGATAAAATCAAACAAGACATGTTTGATACACTGAATTTAAATGCAGAAATTTGCTTAATGATTAACCACCTGACTCATACATCTAGCAAAAAAACTAATAAACCATACAAGTACAGAATATGACTTTTATCTTAATTATAGAAAAATAGCAATAATAAAGTAGATACAATTTTAAATTGCAAATGAATTTTTATTTATTATACTGTTCAATTATTTTTATTTCATTTATTGACCCCGTCTTTCTATCCACCGATATAAAATACTCTTACTTTTTTCTTTTCAACTTAGTGTAAAGGTTCCCCCAGATTGGGTTTTTACACATCGCCATAGTAATGACTCAAAACCCATGAACCCAACCTGCACGTACAGAAACAAACACTTGTACTCCATTTTTCTTCTCTACATCAGAAGAATTTCAGATACGAGGGTTCGATCTGATCGAGTCGACGCAGTGGAATGGGAACTGCAAATGCAGACGCTAAATTTATATTCTGTGCCCAACAGATGGCGCCGTTCCCCTACATTACTGTACAGCGCAGCAGAACTCCCGCAGGCTGTGATATCTACTTCTTTTGTCGCGTCCCGCCTTGTGACCGGCGCTGAGAAGCGTGTGCGCTACCTGTGGACTTGATGCTGGGTCTGAGGGGCAACATGTAGGGCTGTCGGGGGGGCAGCATGGGAGAGGACGGGAGAGACACGGAAACTCCTCTGGACAGGCCCATCCTCGGGACGTCCTCGGTGGGGTATGGCTGCACCGGCAGGGGACTGCTGCCTACGTCACCGGGGACCGTCAGACCCCCGTCCGGAGCCTTATGCTGGAACCTGGGGCTGAAGGCATCTCCGCCTGGGACGAAAGAAAAGACAAGAGGAAACAATCAGCATGACTCCATCACTGGTGTTCTGTCTTTGCCCTATCACGCTTCAGTGACGGGGAGGGGGACGGGGGGGATGGGGGGACGGGGGGGTGAGACGGGGGGGACGGGGGCAAATTAATGCCTCTGTCAAGATGTGACACTAACCACGAGTCTTTCCACATCGGCATATTTATTTATTTATTTTGCGCAAGTCATAAGGCCTTACCAATCTGTATCGGTCATGACACACTGTAAGTAGCAAGGTGCTAAATTAAGAAACGTGGAGAAGTCACTTTACAAGTACACGTGAGCAGCTGAGCGTTTAATTATTACACAATGACAAGACAAAAATAAAAAAAAAAGAGGTGGTCACAGGTTTTAACGATGACCTTTAGTAACCCCGGGACATCGTGGGATTTTAATTGTGTGATGGGGAACGAGGTCTACACGAAATCTCCCACTCTTCACTCATTAAAACAGCACATCATTACCATCATCATCACAACTCCATCTGGCCTGTTTTCCCTTGTTTTTGTTTTTTTTGCAAACGTGCCAGTCGGACACACTGCTCACGTTCAGCCACTTCATCTTCAGCCTCATTACCGCCGTCATTACCGTTGGCACTTTTCTCTCCAGCCGGTTAAACCCGCAGTGAAAACAGACTGCCGGGGCAGACGCCGTTTTATTTTATTTTCTTCTCCCTCAGAGGAAACCTGAGAACGACTCTGCACGATTCCAAAAAGATCCAAAAAAATTATAATTTAAAAAAAATGCAGCGGTCCAGGTCCTAGCGCTCGGATTCTGGAAGATCTATACAGCATGTGTGTGGGCCAGGAGTGTAGCCCACCGCTCTACGAGCTCAGCCCTTCCAAACATCACACACACACACACACACACACACACACACACACACACACACACACACACACACACTGCGCGCGCAAAGAGCGTGAGCATGAGTGAGAGGGAGCTGTGAAATCTGAACACTTATCCCTTCTTACACTTCTAGTGTCAGTAATTGTGCGAGAGTCAAGTAGAACACAAACTTCGGCTTTGGAAACTGGTGTTAAAAAAGACAAAAAAAAAAAAAAACCACACACACACACACACACACACAACAAATGCTGGTCAGTTTACATTCCTCCAGACAGACCCTTAAGAGCTCACTCAGTGAAATAAGCAGCAGTTACAAGAAGGGGCACATACTTATGATCACCTGAGGATCTGCTTTGTGCAGGATTTGTAACGCTGTACTATTTATTAATAAATTTGCATGAATTTGTAATTTTTTAACCATAAAAAAATATTTCAAGATCAACAAAAATATAAGGTGTTAAGAGTCTTAAAGGCATGTTATTGCACAATTAGCCACGCCCACAGAACTCCATTAAAGGTGAAAACGCACTAAATGACTCCAGAGCACAAGCTACCATAAACACACGCCAACTCCTCCTCCTTTACTAGTGTGCCATTACTTTCGCTCCAATCGATGAACTTTCATTTTCATTCTTTCAGAATCGAAGCTAAAAGTGAACGCATGTGTCATAAAGTATAAACAGGGATCCAATTTTCCTCCCACAAGTTGTTATGAAGCTTTCATTCAATCTAATGCATGATTGAAAAAAGAAACGTAGGAAGCATGAGTCAAATCTCAGTGATCACTGATGATTATACGTGTAGCCACGCCCACAAAAGTCCACGCACACATTCTTCCAGTAGGTTGTTACTATCACTATGGCATAGGAACGTTAATCATCAATCATTAACCATTAAATGGCATTAAGAATTTAACAGACTTGAGCGACAATGTTTGCTTTGCATAATATTTCTCCGTAGCTCACATATCTATTAAGCTGCACACCACAAGAGGGCGCACTTGCAGTTCAGGCGATTATGCAATATTGTATACAGAAACATGAAGTATTTTTGTCATTTCTTTTCTTTTCTTGTATTTAGACTTCATGATTGATCGATTACTGATTGTTAATCAACTCTGCAACCTTACTCATTAAGCTAATTTCATTAAATTGGTGTTTATTAAGTAATATTCCTTAAGCAATATATTATTACTTAAGTGGTTTTTAACTCAACAGCATAAATAAATTCAATCGTAGAAACTCATCAGCGGATATACACCTAGTATTTATTATTAGTTTTTTTTTTCTTTCTGTTGATTTGCGCAAGGAGCGAACTTATGATATAAACATTTTTCCAAACAAACTGGTCTATCACGTGGAAATACAAAAATGAATTCCATCACAATACACCTTATAAAATATTAGTATCAGTATTAAGATATAATAAATATCACACAGTCCCGTGACGTTCCTGCACCTGGCTTAAGAAACATCTCTGTGCTTTATGTTCTTTCTTTTTCTTACTTTTTTTTATTTTTATGCCCGTGTTCATTACTCTGGAGTCAAATCTATATTTCTGCTCCACCCCTCCTGCTCCGCCTGCTGCCTCGTTCAGCCCAGATTAAATATTTATCCAGATATAAATCATTCATATGTGGTAGAAATCAGGGTCGCTGCAGCTAAATATGTGCTGACAAAATGAAAGAAAGCATCCGCGGTGACTCATTTCGCGTGACTCGACGCGGCCGTCGTTGCTCCGAACAAACATGGGAGTGTGACGGCGCTGACTGACGAGGATCTGTGCTCCAACTCGCACCGAAACGCTGGAAGGTGTCGGGAATTTCCGAGACACGCGTTAAACATGGTTTTTGAGGCACGAACATGAAAGCCTTTCAACCACTTAAAAAAAAAAAAAAAAAAAAAAAACTCCATTTTAGCTGTGAGCAACTGGGCGTGATGCCAACGTTGGGCTTTTATTTTAGCTAATAAAAGAAAGCAGGTCTTATGACGCTGGTGTTTATGTAATAAAAATAAATAAATGTAACCATTCAACAGATATAAACAATATTACAGTACAAAGTTTCTGACGTGCAACTTGTGCATGAAGGAATAAATCATCTTTTAAATAAATTGAGGAAGATGATCAACAGCGCAGCAGGATAATGAAGCAGAGCTTGAGGTCGATTTAGTAAATCTGGAAGTGTTTTATTCCTTTTACGCCACAGCAATATGCAGTACAGCATTTGTATGTTACGTTTTTAATACGTTAAAGAAAGTACGACACTTCATTATTTATTTAGTTTTTTAAAATCTATTTACAGTTGCATTTCCTTTTTCCATTGCAAGTCACTTCCTGTTCTCAATTACGTTGTAACAGCTATAAAAAGTTGCTCTTTCCTTTTTCTCCAGTCTCACTTTTTCCTCATCTCTCGACACAAAGAACTGTAAACTCCTCTGCCGACACTAGAGACTCCTGCTGCCATGACCCTCGATGCGTCTAGAATTTTTCTTGTTTTGCCTTCTTGGTGTTTACGGGCTGTTGGCATCCACTTTATTGCATTAGCGCCCCCTTCTGGTTTTGATCTCCCGCATCTTAGTTTCCGTTTAAAATCCTTTTATCTAGTCCCGTCGCCCTTAAGAAAGCCGTTAAACACTTTGTTTCTCGACACATCACTACCGTATAAACCTGCGCTACTGTCAGCGCTGATGTCACAGGAAATAGATCAAACACTTTGTGACCGATCAGATTCCAGATATCATTGGAGAAGCTCTCGAGCATCGTGGATGTAGAACTTTTCCTCGTTCGGAGATTAATGACCGACATGAGTGTGTAAAAATAACGATCCTGGATGATGTCATCTTTTGTCGCTGCTTAGGAAAACAGAAAAACAGGACACTTCCTGTCGAATGCACAGGAAACAGGAAGTCATCAAGGATGGAAAAAATGAAATGGTTGAAATGAAGCATACCATGTTTGTCCACACTACACACACACACACACACATTATGTCTCTGTTCTTCCTATGCACTTCCTTCCTTTTCCTTTAATTACAGCATGACTGAAGTGATTTATGGATGCTTGCCAGAAAGCATAAGTTTTTACACCCTCAGAGGTTCTTCAGTATCCTCCTAAGGCTAAAGCTCGGGTGAGACCTCAACCTGTGTGATCCTTCACAATAATTAACTCGCGTAGAAACTGACGCGTCGTTCATAACGATGACGCTCCGGATCTGATTTCTGGAAACAAACTTAGCAAACACATCTTTGGGCGGGTGTGGGGGCTGTAGAACAATTAAATGGAGATGTAAACACACAGCAGGCGAGCACATCTGGGAGCTAAGACAGAAAAGAAAGCTGTAACATCTTGGAGTTATTACGCCGATAAAACCCACCATCCGGACTCACGCGACTCGTTTAAAAGCACGTCTCATACGCTCGTTTACAACAGTGCAGAAGCGTTCGCAAGGCTCCACCGTGATTTACTCATTACCTTGTTCTTGGATGCTACTGTCGTTTACTCTACGCGTCCATTCGCCTAATTCGTTAAACCCACGGAGGCGCTTCATCATCTGCAAGCTTATCAAGAGAACAACAAACGATGGAGAACAGACGCGGTTGTCAGAATGACATTACAAAAAATGCTAAAGATGATCCTGGGGTTGTGTTTTTATAGGAAACTAATCAATGATGAAGCAGAGTTACTGTTTCTCACCCTGACGTTGTTTATTCTCCTAAACCAGGTTGCCTTAACAAGGTTTATTCCTTTTATTGCCATATTGTACTATTTCATTATCCAGTTAACAGAGTTCCATTAAAGTGTGTGTGTGTGTGTGTGTGTGAGAGAGAATGCTCTCGCTGAAATTCCCCCAGATAATGCATTTTTTATATCTAAAACTCACTTTATTTCACTCCTCCTACAAACACGCTGTTTCAGTGTTTATGCAAATGAGCTACTGCTGAGGACACCTCGGGCGAGTAGATGATCTTCTATGATGTCACACGAGTGAGAAACTGGCTTGTTTGCGCCAAGGACAATATTGTTTCTAGGGCCGAAATGATTCCTCGAGTAACTCGATTACAAAAAGATGATCGAGGCAAAATCTTCTGCCTCGAAGCTTCTTTTAATTCATTTTGCGCGCTTCCGGATGCAAGCCGGCGAAGAAGAAGAAGCGCTTACACCACCCACAAAGCACAAGGAGACGCAAACAGTTAGCGCTGCATTGATCTGAGAGCGCGCTCTGTTGCGGGCTGCAAAATGGAAGGGAGCAATAAAATGATCTAAAAATTTATTTTAACGTGCGCTTTAGTTTTTTTGATACTTAAAGTCATTTGAAATACCTTTTTTTTTATTTTAGTTTTTGCATCTGAGAAAAGGCTTTAAAATAAGAATGTATGGCTGTAATTCATCTTAATCAACTTTAAGCTTTTCCTTGTATTGTGAATAATGACGGTGTTTATTTTTGATAAAATGCTGTATGCATTTAAAATAAAAATTTGATTTTTCTAAAAAGAATATATTTTACATTGCTGTTTAATTAAGCAAAAGTACATTTTATCCGATTACTCGATTAAATTTTTGGTAGAATACTCGATTACTAAAATATTCGAAAGCTACAGCTCTAATTGTTTCCTCACTTTTGCCTGTTTGTACATGCTGGTTTGATTTTGCATGTCAGTGCTCCCTTAAACGATGACATCACACCGGTTTTTATCTGTAAACCCACCTGTTGAAAAACTCCCTAAATGTTACAGCTTCACCTCCGACACTGGAGGCTCCTTCCGTAGATTCTCTTGCTTACAGAAAACTTTATATCACCGATTGCACACGACATCATCTCCGTGAACATGCTGTTACTATAGAAACGCTAACGTATTCAAAAGTGCGGAGTAAACATGCCTGGAGTGTGTGGAGACACAAAGAGAGCGAGGCTGCTGAGTCAGCGGGACGTGGGCACCGTCACAGATGAGACAACACACTAATGGATTTGGAAAAAAAAATACAAAATTACTCACAACATGAAGGCAGAGGAGTCGGCCTGCTCCGACAGGCCCGTCTCAAACAAACACACACACACACACACACACACACCTTACCTTATCCCGTAGCAACACGGCATATCACTCTGCACTTCAAACTGAATTCCCAGGAGCAACCTTCACCGAGTCTCTGCTCCAGAGCACCCAGAGTGCTCGAATCCAAAACCCAATTTACACAAAGTCGATAAATAATAGCGAGAGAGCAAAAGAAGAAGGGAGGAGAGACAGGACGAGAGGACACGAAATCATCTGTGAATGTCATCTCATGTGAACAGGATCGACATCCTTCTGATTTCTGCTCCTTCCCTCACTTTTACGCCTCCCACGCCTCACTGTGCAGCTCTGAGGATCCTAAGTGTGTACATTTAACCGGCAGTCGCCGCTTCACTCTGGGCTTCCTGCGACCGTAAAGGTGCAACATGAATATGCAATACGCGAACGCATGAGGGTCACGGTTTACTTTGGAGACGTGAAGGAGTTGCAGCAGAGAGCAGAAGCGCTGCAGGAGATGAATTTATGCAAATCTATGCAACGTGTAAAAATCATGCGACGGCCGTCCTTCAAACTGCTGTCCAGTGTGAACTGATTATAAAGTGTGTGTGTGGTGTTTTTGTTTCACATCTTTTCCTTGCAGAATCTGTTAATGTTCGCTTGCGTCTCTTTCTTTTCCGCTCAGTGTCGGCCTTTTTTGCCAGATGCATTTCATTTTGGCGGAACCTTTAAATGTTATTCAGACTGTGTTAATTAACTACATATGATTATATTATACGCAGTTTAAACGTTTAGTCTTTAAAATGACTGAGGTGAAATAAAAACGTATTCGGCAAAGTGCAAAATGCCGCATCTACAACAGTAACATAATATTATCCTGATTATCTATCTAACGTAACATCTTGTTATTAAGGGACGGGGTTATTCGTAGATTAGAGGCTATTAACTTTCTAACTATACATTTAGCTCTTAGGGGCCGGGCTATACACAGATTATTTACAGATTAGGGATAATTAACGATCTAACAATATAGTTTTTCACACGCTCCCACATTCACACACTTAGACACAGCAGCAGCAAGACATTACCATGTGATGTTCTGCACACAGACGTTGCAGGAGTTTGAATATTTTTCTTAAACCATACTCACACACCATAGATCAATCATTAATAACGCTTATTAGATGCACATCCACCTGGTTTAATATATACTACATAGCAGCACAGGCCAGTATTCACATATTTTGTTATTGGGGCGGGGCTATTTACACATTATTCACAAATTAAGGGTAATGAACTATCTAAGAATAAATGTTGTTATTCAGGGCGGGGCTATTTACTTTCTAACAATACATTTTGCTATTCGGGGCAGCGCTATTCACAACCAGTATTTACAGATTAGGGGTAATTAATTATCTAAAAATACTTTTTCGTTATTAAGGGGCGGGGCTATTTATAGATTAGGGGCTTTTAACTCGTATATTATGTTTAGTCATTAGGGCCAGGATCAGTCACAAATTATTCACATTAGTGGCTATTCACTATCTAACAATAAGGTGCGTTATTAGGGGCGGGGCTATTTCCAGATTATTCACAGATTAAGGGTAATGACCTATCTAAGAATAAATTTTATTCGGGGTGGGGCTATTTACTTTCTTACAATACATTTGGCTATTAGGGGCAGTGCTATTCACAGATTATTTACAGGTTAGGAGCCATTAATGTGTAACTATCTAATAACACATTTTGTTATTAAGAGGCGGGGCTATTCATAGATTAGGGACTATTAACTAATACATTTTGTCATTAAGGGCAGGGTGATTCACAAATTATTCAGATTAGTGGCTATTCACCATCTAACAATACATTTTGTTATTGGGGCGGGGCTATTTCCAGATTATTCACAGATCAGAGGTAATTAACTATCTAAGAATAAAGTTTATTAGGGGCGGGGCTATTCACAGATTGTTCACAAATTATGGCAAGTAAGTATCTACAATAACAACAGTATTTGATAGGAGTGGGGATGTTCACAGGGTCTGTGTGTGTGTGTGTGTGTGTGTGCACATACGAGTGAGTGAGAATTAAATCAACAACCTGCAGCCAAGTAAATAATATATAAAAAAATAAAAATAGAAAAGAAATATTCTGGGAGTCAGTGTTTATACTGTGGCAGGTTGGTACAAATACATCAGTGTGTGTGACACTGGACTGTGCTGCTATAAAAAATATAAAACCAGGATGGGGTTGGCCGGAACGTGCATCTGGTTATCGTTAATTATTAACGATTCATCTATGGTGCTTGATTATGGTTTAAGAAAAGTATTCAAACTCCTGCGTCTCTGTAGCCCAGTGTCCTTGTGAGCGTCTGTGTGCAAAACATCACGTGGTAATGTCTTGCTGCTGCTGTGTGTAAGCGTGTGAACGTGGGAGCGTGTGAATGAGAGAGAGGACGTGAAGAGCGACTGACTCACGGAGTGAAAGGTCCATAAATCTGAGTGCAGTTCTCTCAGCTCTGTTAGTGTGGTTACGTAATCGCTGGTGTGTTTAAAGGGAAGCTTTAAGGAGCTAATAACCCCGCGGCGTTGCGGTGTCTGCCGCCGAGGTGCCAAGTTTCCACTCGTTCCTCTCAGCCTGGCTGTGGGGTGCAGGAACGCCGCCGCGAGGAACACAGGAGGCTTTGTGAGTGTAGTAAGCGCCGCAGGAGCCGCGGGCTGGCTGTGAATCGGGAAACGCGACGTCAAACACATTGGCTGCTTATCGCCTCGTACTTTACTCAGGGAGCTAATAATAATAATAATAATATAAATAATATAAAATGTTACATAGTCATGATATTTACAGAATCGTGATACAAATCGAATCAGCACCTACTGTAGGTATCATGACATCATATCAGGTGATTCCCATGTCTAATTTATACTGTGTATAACCACTAGTCATCTAGGTGCCCTCTCGTCCATCCCTGAGAATGCAACACCTGCTTCCTGTTACACTTCCAGATGTTGTGCGAGTGCTCTTCCTTCCTGAACACTTCAAGGCATCACTTTACAGACACAACAATGTTCACAACAGTGTTCAGGGTTCCGATACTGAGCATGAGGTGTACTGAATAAAGTAAGTCATTAGAGAAACATTTTGCTCAGCATCTTACACACACACACACTACTTGGGTACCTCACAACCAAGCTAGCATTAGTTATGTTGTTTTGCATGTTATCGTTCACTCTACTCTTTCCTGTGCAAGTGATTTTATAGTCAGGGAGAACATTTGCTGAAAAGACAGCGAGATCACTTGGATTGAAGCATAATTCAAAATGTTATGCTAGGTAGAATTAGCTGTTCTAGTGTGTTGAATACAAACCTTGTTTATCAATGTAGTTGTATATAAAAAAAAACACAGAAAACCCCTATCGCTAGTTTTTACGATGATGTACACCAAGTATTGCTATGCTAGGTAGAATTGGCTGTTTGGCTAGCGTGTTAGATACAAACCTTGTCTATCACTTTTTTTTTTTTTTAACACAAACAACAAAAAAATAACTCTCGCTAGTTTTTAAAATGATGTACGCCAATTATTACTATGCTAGGTAGGATTAGCTTTTTGGCTAGCATGTTGGATACAAACCTTGTCCATCACTGTAGTTTTGTATGTAAAATAAATAAATAAATAAAAACACTTAACTCTCGCTAGTTTTCATGAATTACATTTTAAATGTGTTTGTTGCTACTTTGATGAAGTTTTATATAATAATATATATTTTGCACGTTCAGCTAGGAGATAGAGACGTCCACTTGTAAGTTCATAGTAAAAGCATTGTTCTAAGTGCGGTCATATTGAAACCGTTTTGTACCATGAGGGTTAGATGTGATTTGTTTGCCGGCTCACGGATGTGAAACGTTGACGTGACCCATGTAAAGTGTCCGAGTGAGTGATGTTAAGCGTAGAGAGGATGAAGGAGGTTAATTGGAGCGTCTCTGGTGTCTGCGGAGAGGAATCAGGGACAGACTGTACCGGTACCGTGTCCGAGAGAAAGCCAGAGTAACACAGAGCAGAGATTTACTGCTGATGTGAATGAACATGTTCACCAGGAGTACAATAGTAATCCCTGAGAAGAACAAAACCTGAGATCTAAATGCAAGGTGTGAAATCTACACAAGCAAACAACTCATCTGACCTTTAATGGCTTTTACATTGTCAGTATCTGTGCTGAGTTTAAAAACTCGTCCTCCCCAGTGTACACAGACAAATGACATGTGGGTGGAGCTACAAATAGTAGGGCAATCGTAACAGGATTATTAATAACGTCAGCAAGTCTTAATGTCCAATCAGAGGCTCTATTCCTGTCTCATCAACTAATCAGTGGCTGTTACTGGACTCTCAATCACAGGCTGTGTTTCCAAACTGTTGACCAATCACAAGCTGTGTTCTAGAGTCGTCACACTATAGGTAGCTGTGTTCCTGAGTTGCCGGCCAATCACACACTGTGTTTCTGACATGTTGGCCATTCACACACGGTGTTCCCCTCAAAAAATTCGTCAACTTTAGGACACGCACGCTGTAAAATGTCTCAGACTTCCTTTTTATCCAGCCAGAGTACTGACTCATGTTGAATTAACTTCCCATGATGCACAGCATCATAAAATAACTTCTTGTTCACTAAATCCCCTTCTAGAGCATCATGGCGGCATTGTGTCAGTTACCTGCTATCTATGCCCAATAATCCACTTACTTCAGATTCACTGAAGGAAGGAAATAAATAAATAAATAAATAAATAAATAAACAAACAAACTCCACTCTCTTAATTCTGACTAAATTTTAGCACCCTTGGCTTTTCCTGACGATATTACGATGACGCGTTCTGTAATGTGTAGCTCCATGAGCATTTTAATGAGGTCTTTCCTCACACCGCGTTGTAGAATGAAGAAATGACACAGGAGTTTGACTATTTGTAGCACGGGTAAGTCCCTTTAACATTGAATTAACCTTCACAAAACCCCTAAATAACCCCTGCTTTATTTCATAAACATTTTTTTCATTTCTTAAATAATATAATAGGCTTCACAGCAATGCGGCTTCCTCTTCCTGAAATCTCCACTGACTGATCACAGACCTGAATCGACTCTGGTGCTTGGACCCCTGAAAAGCATAACTTGGATAATGTAGGCTGTACAGTGCCAGAACTGTAAGGGAAGAATATATAATAATAATAATAATAATACTACATTCCCAGAGGTCTCCTTTCCTACCTCCATCCTTCTTCCTCCCTTTTCCTCCTCGCTCGTGTGGGCTCCTCTGTCCTGCCTTACGCATGACCAAATCTCTTTCTCCTTCTCGGTTATCTTCTCCTCTCGATATTCCTATGGACAGAAAAAAAGACACACAAATCAAGACATATGCAATAAGGAAGTCCATTAATTGGGTTTTAATTTGATAATCCTGTTTGTTCAGCCGTTGATGTTAATTTCCTGCTGTCCTTCTACATTTCCTGGACTCTTTGTTTTCTCGGGCCTTCAGGAAGCGGCTTTGTTCGTAAACAGCACTAGGATTTCTTACACATGCAAAACAGTGATATAGATATGCAGTCAATAATTCTCTTCCAGGCTTTAACTTCAAAATAACCACATGAAATAATACCATTTACTAAAACAATTGTTTATTAATGTTCTCTTGAATTCATTAACGAAAAAACTCTAGTAGTGATTTGGGTCAAAAGCTACAGAAGAAATAAACAAAACAAAAAAAAACCTGCTAATTTTCACAAACATTTCCTTCACTACCATGTGACAAAAAAGTGCTTAAAATGGATTTTAAAAAAAGCTTGTATCATCAAATTTTGTACGGAATAGAAATCTGTAAGCAATACAGAAACAAGGGTTACACGTAGGGGTGCTCTGATTGATCGGTCGCCGATCATAATCGGCCGATAACTGCTTTGGGAAGTTTGATCAGCAGTCTCTATAATGGCCGATATAGAAAAGCCGATCAGATGACGCAAAACTCGCGGGACATCTTTTTTGCGCGCTGCTAAAATGACTTCACCGGTCTGGCAATTCTACGTGTTGTGTGAAAAAGACAGTACATTAGCAATCGGCAATCTGTGTAACAAGCCAATTCCACGAGGCGGGAAGCACCACAAACACCACGAACCTCAGACATTTGAAGGTTAATCACGTAAAGGAACATAAGCAGTTTTCAAAGTTGGCTAGCGCTAAGAGAGCTCAGCAACTCGCGCGCCGCCGCTCACTCAGCTGTCGGTAATTCCGCTATCTCACTTGTGCCGTGGCCGTAAGTTCGGTTCATTATGATTCACAGCAAGTTTTGGCGCTGTGATTACGTTTCCACCTTTCTGCGCGAAAAATTTAACATGTTAATATTTTGGCGGTCCTCGCGGATGCTTGCGGTCCTTGCAGAACTTCCGGCGACTCGCGTCCCACTTGTCCGTTATTTTATTTAATTTTATACAATCTACAGGAAAGTTGTATTTGTCGAGCTCTAAGCTGTTCCCAGTTACTAACCAAGCTCAGGCTGCTATGTTTTAAGATGACGTGTTGCACATGTTGCTTGCCAATAAATACAGTTGTCAATTCATGATATTCCTCTTCTTGTAATTTCAATACTAAATCTACATTGTTGTCGGTTATAGTTTAATAAATAATGCTACAATGCTACATAAGGCTTCAAGTAGACCCTGTGATCGTGATCAGTATCGGCCAATACAGATTCTAGTGATCGGTGATCGGCCCCAAAAATCCTGATCGGAGCAGCCCTTAGTTACATGTTTTTATTTTCCAGTAAAAGCACTTTGACAATTTTAAAACAGTTTGTTTTTGAAGAAAACATATTCACAATGGTCATACAATTTATCCTTTCTATTACTTTAATTACTTATAGCAGTTGATTTTTGCTGCATGTCTGGTAAATTTAAAGTTACCTTCTCTTCCTTCTAGAACTGTGAATTGATAAGAGGTAGACTGTGATTCCATCCAGCAGCACTAATGTTTACTGTCTGATTTGTCTCAAGCAGCTATAAAAATTACTAAAAACGTATCTACTAAACATTTATTGTACAAAGCCACAATATTTTTTTAATCTTCTGCGGCAAAGCATGAACTCATTCTCAGTCCTAAAGACTTTCCACTGCATCATAGGAACATTTATACATTAAAGACCTTTTCTGGCAGGAAAAAACACAAACAAAAGCATTTATTGTTCGACTTAATTGATTCAAGTCAATGTTTAAGTTGTGGAAAGTTTATGGAAAGTTTAGGACAAGCACATCATCAATCTGTGAATGATTTAGGGCTGTAGCTATCGAATAATTTAATAATCGAGTATTCTACCAAAAATGTAATCGATTAATCGGATAAAATGCACTTTTGCTTAATTAAACAGCAATGTAAAATATATAAGAAAAACAAAGATTAATTGGTGTCCTTTTTCGTAAAATCTACTTTTTAAAATCAACATAGTCATTATTCACAATACAATGAAGAGCTTAAACCCCTCTCTCACCTATGCGGTTTGACTCGCAGTGAGATTCGGTGTTAGGCACCGTAAGTCGCCGCGACAGCCCGCCGACGTTCCGCAAAGTTCTGCAAGGTCCGCCCAAAAAATTTAACATGTTTAAACAAGTTTTTAAGGCGGCTTATAACATTTTTCACGCAAAAAGATGGAAACGTAATCGCAGCGCCACAACTTGCGGTGAATCATGAAGAACCGTACTTCCGGCCACCGCGCAATACCGCGTAGGTGAGAGAGGGGTATTAATGTTGACTGAGATTAATTAAGTGCATTACAGGAGCATACATTCTTATTTTAAAGCCTTTTCTCGGATGCAAAAAAAAAAAAAGGTTTTCAAATGACTTTAAGGATGAAAAAAAACTAAGGCACACATTAAAATAAATAATTACACAAAAACAAGTTGTGCAACTAAAAGTTTCAAAATCTACATCTCAGGCGTAACATAAGCCTTTACTGACAATTTCTGCTTTCTTCCTCGCTTGGCCTCGCTGATAATTTTACCGCTCCCTTCCATTTTGCAGCCTGCAACAGAACGCTCCCTCAAATCAATACACAGCTAACTGTTTGCGTCTCCTTCCGCTTTGGGGGTGACGCAAGCGCTTCTTCTTCGTTGGTGTTTACTGGTGGCTTGCACCCGGAAGCGCGCTGTGTCAAAAACGTGCTGTCAACAAATAATTGCGCAAAAATATAACGCAAGCTTTTAAAATTAATTAAACGAAGCTTAGAGGCAGAAGATTTACTCGAGGAATCGTTTCAGCCCTAGAATGACTAAAACTTAAAAATGATTACAAGAATTTAATTGTATTGTATTCCATAAAAACATTTTGTATCTCACATGGGGATGCAAACTTTCGCCAAAAAAAGTTTCAAGGCATTTCCAAATTGCTAAATAGTAAAAGCACCAACAATATCTGGGTCATTCTTCGTTATGAACAATCAGAGGAAATGCCTGAGTGTCTACCACGATGTCAGTGGGCCGGAGGTTGCAGGATAGGCCCCGCCCATCCGACCGGTTCCTGATTAACTCGCAAGAGCTGACTATTCTTGTCTGAACAGCTGATTCGTAAACACACTGCCATGTTTTAGACTTTACGCCGATCGTTATGGCGATACGACCCACAGACGCTCCGTGTGATAGTCCCCTACTTTCTACATTAATAACTACTGACTTAGTGTTTCGCTCATTCCTTTCCTTAGCTCTCAAATCTCATTCGATCCTTGTTTAGGGCTTTTTGGACAGAACAGACTCTGAATATCGTATAGGACAGCTCATGGGAAAATAAGTGGAGCGTTATTAAAATTGCATGGTGCAGAGCGGGCGGTCTAGGGTTTAAAAGCGCTCTTCATGATGAAGACTCTGCTCCAGACGAAAGGACTGCGGTCTCTGCAGATTTCCTTGTCGCAGAGCCACAGAGCTGCAACTGCCAGCCAGCGCAGTGAGGACGACTTGTGAGTCTTCTTGGAGAACATTTCTGCTCGCGTAAAGAAAAAAAAAAATCACTGGAGGGTGTCGTATTTAAATACAGCAACTACAGTATAAATGAATAATCAAACCCCATCTTAAAGGTCCCATATGTTACTATATTTTTTTAACAAGGTAAAAATAGTCTATGTATACTCGAGCTACTCCTGAGCCGCGCCCCTCCTGAGCACAGCAGAGTGGAGCAGAGCAACAAGCCGAGGGTAGAGGGGCTGTTCTTATGTGATGTCACAAAGGGGAAAAAAAATCTAATCTCTTGTTTAAATACAAAAATAGAAAAAAGACAAACAGGACAGGAAATCTTGTTCTCTCATGTGTTTTGTTTGTGTCTAAAAACTACTTTTTTTGCATAATAGGTGTCTTTTAGGTTGTTACTATAGAGGTTTGCTGAAGTGTATTCAGTGTTTACGTTTCGAGTGGGTGATAAGGCAGTTATATTCTACTATATGATATTTCAAGTTTCTTCTGTTACATTTTACATTAGAGTCACACTGTTGAAAAAAAAAATCCAGTCGAATAATCTGACTGTGGTTTAAAAATGTTATTAAATGTTAAAGCAGCGAAATTAAAGTATACAATCTCATTTCTGAATGGCGGCGATTCACGTGTGTGCATTTCCATGCATTCACATCATGCTGTATTCCCGTGTTCCCCTTGAATTGCGAGCATAATCGCTCCGGAAGTGTGCTTGTATATCAATGTGCTTGTATATCAATGTGCTTGTATATCAAAGTGAGTTTCCCCCATAAGAAATAATGGAAACGCAGATGAATCGTTCCACAAACCAAAAATAATCATATAAAAATAATGAATACAAAAATAAAGTAAAAACAAAACAAATTAACCTGCACTTTACCTTTAAGAAGAGGAGAGGAGAAGAGAGGGGGCTACTGTGTAGGACAACTTTCGCACTCTCACACACACACACACTAACAGAAACACGTAACAAGGAACCTCTCTAATGTCACTTGCTTTTGCCTCCTTTTGAAGATTTTGTGGAAATGCGAGCTACATTGTCGTTAAGCAGATTCATTTCCCGCACTGCTACAGCATTTTTAACATTTTTTCCTTCACAGAGGCCGTTGTTGCAGTACAGTTACTAAAGAACACTCACTACACTTGGACGCACACACACACACAAAAAAAAAGGCTTCACGTGCACACACACACACGGCCACAACGTTATAGTGAACAGTACAGGCGAGCACGAGTGAATATATGAGTGACGTACATTTAGCTCGTCTTGCAAAACAATAGCAGACCTAGGTACAATCCAAGGCTCCACTCTGCATCAGTCACACTCGAACACCTTATTTCTGACCGGATCTGACTGGTTTCTGAATGCTCTCTGTGTCCCTCAAGTGTCAAACCATTACATTTTCTTCTGTTGTTGCATTTTAGCGGCAGTTTATATTGTTATTTTTTATCATCAGCATTGAGTAAAACACACAGATAAAGAAAAATATATACTACTGTCCAGACAGACACGAGCATGTACAATGCTAACTGGGATATAATTTACTGTATCAGTTAATTAAACCTGGCTCGTTCATTCTAGCGGTGAGACTCTGAACAGAGTGAAAGCTACAGAGAATAATAACTAACTACAAGTGTGTTAGGATTGAGAGCAATAACACCTTTGACAGAGGAAACTCTGTACTGTAACTAAACATTCATCTATTATTGTTAACTAAAAATAGGAGAGAAAAATATAGATTCAGTGACGTATAACGATTGTTTTCTGAGGAAATTTTTTCCCCCCCTGTGGTATTTTTTTTTATATAACTACAAATTTTTATTTTATAAATGTTTTCATTTGAGATTGTAAAATGTTGTAGTTCTTCTATGATCCTATAGATGGTGCTCTAAACGATTCACACAATGGCAATCAGGGTATTTATACAGTAAAATCTTTATACAATTTACTTCTGTACTTATGTACTTAATTTACAATGTATAAATCAAATGAGCACCTACAGGCGGTATCGTGATATCGTATCGGTCGTTCCTTTCTCATTCTCATCCCATGCGTTAACATCATATTTATGTTCATAACTTTTAAATTACTCACATTAAAACTCAAAAATAAGAAAAAGCATTTATTTATTTATTTATTTATTTATTTTTGGAGGACTCGACAAACCTGATTAGACAGTGTGAGATTTTTATTTTTGCCCGAGTGTCATGAATGTTTTGGCTGAAACAATGAGAACTGGGTGAGAGAATTACAATCTCCAATGATTCTGCATATGGAGAAAAATCATGCAACCCTGGTGTTAAAATCCTATAACTAACTCCAAGCTCCGTACTACATGCCACCACTTTGCACCAGTATCTCGTTTAAACTAGTGTCACATCCACCCACCACTTGTAAAGATTTGAGAAACATCTAAGGAGCCGTTCATGCTTGCCAAATAGCGCAACGCCGTGTGTTGGCATGCGCCGATCGCGGTCTTTGGGATCGATTAGTCGCCATCTGGCTGAGCGGCAACCCCTAATCGTTTCCAGGTTCGCTTTAAAACGGGGCATGAAGCTCCCCGGGTCTGATACTAATAACTCAGATATGAAAGCGAGACCACATCCTAGCGCTGGCAGACGTGGGCTCCGAGTCGAGGACGAGGACGTCTACGGTCGTGCCAGCCCTGCACGTGCAGCTTCGTCTTCCCGAGTGCCCGGCCACGCTTCACATGTGCGTGGCAGAAGGAAGCGGGGTCGCGAAAAGCAACTCATCTCCTTGTACATGACTGCTGTACAGCGCGAGATAACTCGAACCATGTGGCCCGTTTGCCGTTACACACATGAAAGGGTTAAGCCTTTACTGCAGAAGGCTGAGGAAACCAAAGAATAAGAAAATAAACGAATACTTTACTATAAAACAGAGTTTTAAACATTGTTTCAGCATTCCCTGAACCGTTCTTCGAGCGTTTATGTCAAAATTTCTCACTCGTATGTACACACTTGTGGTCATATTTATTTATTTTGGAGGGTTTACTTCCTAGACGGGCGCCCTGCGGGACTTGGTGTGGAGCCCGGGATAAATCTGCAGCATGTGGGGTTTTGCAGCACATCAACGCATGAGGAGCAGTTTTTTTTTTTTTTTTTGCTGAACAGTCCCGTCAGAATCGATACAACTGCAGTTTAATTGAACCTATTTGCTGGTTCTTTCATGTTATAATGCCTTCTTTCTGTTTGCACGTGGTGGAAACTTAACCAACGGTACAGCATCGATCTCTCATTCTCTCAGATGCGTTTCTGCATCTGTAGCCTGAACACGGTTTATTTCTCAAGATCAGTGACGATCAAAGATGCGAGGCAAAGAAGGGGCAGCGATGCTCCGGCGAGACTAAAAACAGAGAGAACCCGATATCAAATTACAGAGCGGAGAAAGCGGCATTAAGATTTCAAGTTTAGTCTATTCGCCAGCAAAGCCCCAAAAACCCCCAAGCGGCTGGAAAACTGGTCTGACCACCGCTGGACCTCAACTTTTAATAACTGCTTAGAGTTTAGTTTCTGGAAAATTATATGTTCCTGGAGGCCTCGGACTAAAACTCCGAGCTTCATTTAAGCAAAAAATATGTTTAATCAAATGGTACAAGGGCAGAAAATAGAAAAGGAAAAGCTTGAGGAGAAGTAGGGATGGGAGAGAAAGGATGGAAGGATGACGGCGGAAATATGGGAGATACGGAAAATGGAGGGAAAAAGCACAGCTTTGACTTTGAGACAAAGAGCAGCAGGAAACATGAGCACATAATAGCACGCTTATTAAACTTATGGAGTTTATAATAATCAAAGAGAGAATCCTAATCCTGAACGCTATGAGGTTGAGGAAGGGAATCACCAGGGATCAGCCGATACGACATCACGATACCGGTGTCGATTCGATTTGTATTGTGATTTTAAAAATATCACAATTTTACAAAATATCCCAATTTGAATGAACTTTTTTTCATCTTCTGAATAAACTTTGCAAATAATTGTGTCCTGCTCCATGGCATGCTGTGCTTCCCTTCCAATGTGTGAATAGTTTAGTGCCAACACCTGCAGGATTACAGAGGAACAGCAATGCTTTGGTACCTCAAACGCAACCTAATAAATCAGAATAAAAAAAAATAAAATTTTCAAGTCACGAATCACACAAAGAATCACGATACAAAACTGAATCAAATCACACACCCCCATACACCCCCCTCTCTCTAGTCCAGAAAAAACAATGTTATCAACAGGTCAGGGCGAGAGATAATGGCTAATATCATATCATTATGCTTTAAAATGTTTCTAAGGTGCTAAATATGCATCAAGATAGGAAGTGTATTAACAGCACAATCCGTCCTCTTCTGCATACATGAGCACGCAAATGTCCGTGATTGGTTAGTGACTCAGGAGAGGGGAGAGAGAGTACTTTTGTTTAATATGTATTTTTAATATCTTACATCTATTGTTTAATATCTATAATTTGCTTTTATATCTTTTTCTTAGAGGTGCTCCGATTGATCGGTTGCCAATCATAATCGGCCGATAACTGCTTTGGGAAGTTTGATCGGCAGTCTCTATAATGGCCGATATAGAAAAGCCGATCAGATGACGCAAAACTCGCGGGACATCTTTTTTGTGCGTTGCTAAAATGGCTTCACCGGTCTGGCGATTCTACGTGTTGTGTGAAAAAGACAAAACATTAGCAATCGGCAACCTGTGTAACAAGCCAATTCCACGAGGCGGGAAGCAGCCAAAGCATTTTAACACCACGAACCTCAGACATTTGAAGGTTAATCACGTAAAGGAACACGAGCAGTTTTCAAAGTTGGCTCGCGCTAAGAGAGTGGGAGAGCTCAGCAACTCGCGTGCCGCCACTCACTCAGCTGTTGGTAAGTCCCCTATCTCACCTGCGCGGTTTCGCTCGGTGGGCAAAAATACGGTGCATCATGACCACGAGTTTTGGTGCTGTGATTACGTTTTCATTTGCCGGCGTAAAAAATGAAACATGTTTAATTTTTTGGGCGGTCCTTGCAGAACTTCCGGCGACTCACGTCCTACTTGTCTATTATTTTATTTAATTTTATACAATCTACAGGAAAGTTGTATTTGTCGAGCTCTAAGCTGTTCCCAATTACAAACTAAGCTCAGGCTCCTGTTTTAAGATGACGTGTTGCACATGTTGCTTGCCAATAAATACAGTTGTCAATTCATGATATTCCTCTTCTTTTAATTCCAATACTTCATTTACATTGTTGTTGGATATAGTTTAATAAATAATGCTACATGATAAGGCTTCGAGTAGACCCTGTGAACGGTGATCAGTATCGGCTGATACGGCTTCTAGTGATCGGAAATCAGTGATCGGCCTCAAAAATCCTGATCGGAGCAGCCCTACTTTTTTTTTTATACTGAAAAAATAGGGGGAGGTAATTTTTTCACATTTATGTCTTATAAAATGTTAGTAATTTCAAAACAGTAAAAATCCATGTGGACATTTTGTTTCTATACAAAAAGCAATAAAAAGTTCCTGTGATACTTAACACATCGGGAAAGTGTATTAAGACACCATTTATTATAATAGTAATATTATATTGATATTAAACTGCCAAGCCTCAATGCTATAAAGCATTATTTTAACTAAATATTATACTTAACACCTTTGTAATTATGGAGAACTTTCTGTCTATAATTTCTGTCTGCAATTTTTGGTTAAGATAAATGTCGGTGACACATTTCCACAACATCTCACAAGACCTACACAACTGTAGAGGACCTTTGACCCCCCAATTTACATTTCTACTCTCCTTTTCAATCCTTCGGCTTTGTTTATTACCAGACAGAGCAAACTGGAAAGAATTACATCATTACTGTCACATCACCCACTGTGTCGTGTTACTGTTTGCACATTTGCACAAGTGCACTTTATGTTGTTTTTTTTGTATAGTTCTTAGTTAGTTTGTTAATTCATGTTGTTAATTTGTTGTCTTGGCTAGTTAGTTAATTAGGTGTCTTAGATTTTATTATCATCTTGTCAAAAATCGAACGGTTCACTTTACCCGTACATCCAGCTTCTTGGCTGATCTCTTCAAGGGTGCCAAAACTTTCCCGTGTTGACTGTATAACCATATGCAAGTGGGATGACGTCATTAATTAAACCAGGCGCATGAACGTATGCATCAATGTTCAATGTTGGGGGAAAAAATGAAAGATAATACGGACGCTTAGTAATAAAGACCAGAAAGGTCGCCACCAGCGCGTTGGTGGCGCTGTTCCAATGATTGACAGAAAAAAGAAAAGAAAAAAAAAACGAGGACAGAGATGTTTAAATAGGTTTCATGGCTGCGACACTAGGGAAAACGACCCTGTTTCCTTATATGGAAACCGTGTCCTAAATCTCGCCGAGTGAGAAATCTGACACAAAACCTTATGTACCACTTTGTACGAGTCCCTGATAAATCGTTACGGCACAGGATGGACCTGAACTTACTGAAAAAGAGACTTTTACTTCATGTATTGTTTTTTTTTATATTTATCTGTACGCAACATAACATTGTAATAATTAACTTTTAAGCTAAAAGCCAGTAAAACTGGGATTAATAGAAGGAAAGAATGAAAGACAGACTCAAAATAAATAAAAGAGTATAATTTTGATTGCAGGGCAGGATCTAGTTCAGATCTACTTTAAAAAGTTATAAAACTATTGTTACAATGAGTCAACAAAAACATGTTTACTTTTTCTAATAAATAAATGAAAAGATAGTTTTCCCCCTTCGTTTCATTAAATCCAGGACTCTACGGATGTCCGCTTTTTTGTAGGTCGATCAACGGACGGATTTTCGTCTCAAAGTCATGTGTAACAGTTTTCTTCTTTGTCGTTTGGCTTGTATGTTGTAGACCTGTTACAAATCAATCTAAACAAATCGACAAAAATGGCGAAGAATCTATGGATTAAAAAGTGTAAAATTTGCATTTATTTGTCAAAGTCAAACTTTTGTGTGAATTTTAAATCTCTTGGTAAGAGCAAACTGGAAAGAATTACATAATTACCGTCATATCACCCACTGAGTCATGTCTGTTGCTCTATGCACATTAGCACAAGTGCACTTTATGCTGTCTTTTTGTAGCGTTCTTCGATAGTTTTGTTGATTTATGGTGTTAATTTATGATGTGCTAGCGCAAATACGTCTGTCTGTCTTTCTGTACGGCAGAACTCTCTGTCTAACTTATTAATAAGTTACTTTTGAGAAAGACACGTCCATGTGGGCGGGGCATACAAATTCCACAGGGTGTTTAATTGGTTGAACATAAGACTAGTACAGTATGAGTCATCAAATCATTTTAGTTTTATGTCTATGAAATTAATGAAACAATGTTAAACACCTATTAGTCATTTGGTTACAATAAATTGAAAAAAATGATAAGCAAATGGAAAAACTCCTAAATAAATAAATGAATTAATAAACATAGATTTATTTGTTAGGTAATGTACAGTGAACGGAACGAGTGAACGAGAGTCTACTCTGAGTGACCGTTAAATAACGGACGTTCGAGTTTTTAAAATTTGAAATTAAAGAGCGCGTGCGCTTTCCACCAACTCACGCGGCAAATAAATCAAACTGTCAAATACTTAAATTCGTTTAAAACTTCGCGTATATATAAAAATAAACAAAATGAACAAAAAAAACAATATCCACATAAATAGTTATGAAAAGGAAATAAAACGAGAAACACTTACAGAATGGGTGTAATCCGGTTTAAACTCCGACTTGTCTCGCGCACTTACTATTAACACCAAGTCTCTCGTGCTCACTGCGCGCGCGTCCACTGAGGTCAATTCAGCTGGAGCGCTGCTGATTACAAACACGCCCCTTCCCCCTGTACGCCTGCACCGACGCAAGGACAAGGCGGAAGTGCCGTTAGACATAAGGACAGTACGTCACCGCCGCCGCCATTTTAGATAGGTCAGCTTCCTAAACAGACTCCATTGACTCTATTGAAACTGTATCTAAGATAACCTAGGACTTTAAACGAATTGAATAGGTCGAGGAATCACTTTTGACTGATGATAACAACAGTGTACTATTGTTTATTCTTTATTTTCTCTTAATTTCATTTGGTCATCATCTCTGACACTGAGTAGGATACTCTATAACCTATTACTTGAAACTAAACTATGATTTATGACGTATTCTGCTCTCTCGCGCCTCTGTGTGGATATTATTGGTAATGCAGCCAACTCATTTCCTCACACTAAAAAACAAAACAAAACAAGAGACCATTTCTCAAGAGACCATGGATGCCATTAGGGGGTGAATGGAGGTGAACGATAAGACACACTAGAAATTACAGATTAACTTAGAATTAAACAAAATGATTCTGGAACCTTCTTCTTCGTTAACATGACCGCTAACTGCAGATCTCTTTCTCCCTCATCTTCCCGGCCTCTTGAAGCCGGACTTCCAGACCAGCCCTTCCTTACAAACTTCTAATGCATCCCTCCGTCATCTTCTACTACTTTGCTTCTAGTTGGAGTTCTGCATGTTGCATCACCGCCACCTATAGATCTCTCTCTCTCTCTCTCTCTCTCTCTCCTCAGCTTCCCTGATCTTTAAAGCCGACTTTCCAGTCCAGTCTTTCTCAAAAACAACATTAAATGCTTCCTTCCCTGATCACTGACTGCCCATTCTAAAAGACTCTAAACATTGCTTTATACCCTCCTCAGGCCTTGGAGCTGTGCCACCGTATCTCTCCTCCATATCTCTCCTCTCTGCATATATTTCCTGCATGAGAGCAGGACATGCTCAACAGTCTCACTTTCCCAGAGGACAGAATCCTGTTAGGTGTTTACTTTATCCTGTATTAAATGCAAATGTTTTACTTTTGGTTCATTATCCCGCTCATGTTGCCACTATTGTTTTGCCTTTCCCCACACTATACCCTATATTCAATATTGACCTCAACATTTACTTTTTTGGTTGCTTCTTTTGCCGACTCCTCTGCCGTCTCATTTCCCCGGGTGCCAGAATGGGGTGGGACCCACAGGGAGGCCATGTAACTATGTGACTTCGGTGACTAACCTTCTCAGCCCATTCTGTCAGTTCCATCTATCTCCCTATCCTGTCAGTCGTCCTATCCGTGGTGTCACGGCACGCCCAGTGTACCCACAATTGTTTCTTAGTTCCTGTATTTATTAGTACAGGACTGGTGTAAAAGTAAATGTGATCACACCTACATGCAGTCGTGAAAACGCATTGCTGTATATTCACAAATCCTGTACATTTTTACGTGGTTCCAAAAATAGAATTCAATTGATTGTAGTCCGAGATTATGCTTTAATTCCATCAAATTAGCCACAAAATCATTTCTCACACCAGAAATACTTTGACATACCGTACACATATTAAATGATGGAATACGTATTTTCATCTCACTAATAGTTATAAGATACTTAAGCTAGTAACAAGGAAATGGACAAGCTACTGTAGCTTACATGAGGCTAAAATTGTGGCCAGGTTTTGCTAACATGCTAGCTAACATTCGGCTAAATACTGTGGCTAGTTTTTTCTTACAAATGACATAAAATTAAGCAAAAATATTGCGTTCAGGTTTTGCTACGATGCTAGCTTCACTCTGCTGTAGCTCACGCGCCATGTAGTCTAATAAACAAAGTCAAATGTAGGATAATTGATATGGTGACAGCGTTTAGGTAGCAGATAGGAAATTAGTGTCTGCTTAAAAAGTAGTCTTTGTTTCAGACTGGGCTTTTAAAGTGATAAATGTCACAAACGGTCTCAAATCAAAAACCTTGACTTTGAGTTTACATTTAAAAGTATTAAATTATCTAAAAACCCCAGAGGATTCCTGAGCAAAACAAAGCTAATGGGTAGATCTGAAAGGCGAATGAGAGCTTTTAAAATTTAACCGCTAATTATAGCACGAAACCCGCTTACTTTCATTAAAGCTAAAAAAAGTGTTTAAGTGTGTGATTTAAGACACAACCCTAGTGTGTTTAGCAGAGGCTCGTGACAATCAATGACTAGATAGATGGATAGATAGATAACTCCAATGAGTGCTGTTGAACAAACCCTGTTTATGTTGGCACAGAGAAGCTACAGTACTGTACCAGATGGAGACACTCATCATCACTTACAGGAAGTTCAAAGGTCTTTGGTTTGGCAAATGAAAAGACTTTCAGCGTCACTATATTTATAGTCTGAGTGGGTGTGTGTATACTTATGACCCTGTAGATATAATGTAAAACCCAAAATAAATGAAACCTTGTGCTTCAAATTCTTGGGATTTTCTCTTACAACCATTCTGCCCCTGACAGAGCAGTTCAGACAAATCATAAAAATCCAATGCTGCCATGACATACCGTGTACCGTATATAGCCGGCCAAAATGTTGACACAAACATTAATTTTCACAAAGTTTGCTGCCTCTGTGTTTTTAGACCTTTTGATCAGATGTTACTATGGGATACTGAAGTATCAAAGGCTTTTATTGACAGTTACATTAAGGTTATGCAAAGAGTCTTTTTTAAAAGACCTCTGCGATTCACCCTGGCTTGCTGTCAATCAACTTCTGGTCCACATCCTGACTAATGGCGCAGCCCATACTTACATAATCAACACTTGGAGTTTGTCAGAATTTGTCGAGTTTTTGTTTGTCCGCCCGCCTCTTGAGGATTGACCACAAGCTCTCAATGGGATTACGGTCTGGGGAGTTTCCCGCCCAAAATTTCTAAATTTCGTTCTCTGAGCCACTTGAGTCATCAGTTTTGGCTTTCGGCGAGGAGCTCCATCATGCTGGAGAAGACACTGTTCATCACCAAACTGGTTGGGAGAAGTTGGAGATTTTTGTACCGTACTTTATCCATGGCTGTGCTCTTAGGCAAAATTGTGAATGAGCACACTCACTTGGCTGAGAAGCGACACCACACATGAATGGTCTCAGGAGGCTCTACGGCAGGGATTACACAGGACTGAGGGTAGCGCTCACCTTTTCCTCTCCAGACAAGCTTTTCCAAACAACTGGAAAGGGGATTCATCAGGGTCGATAACTTTACAGCAGTCCTCCGCAGTCCAATACCTTTTTCAGAATATCAGTCTGTCCCTGATGTATTTTTTAGGAATTGTGAGAGCTACCATCAGTCCAGTGTCATGATAATCAACTGATTATTTGGTGGCTGGATGGAAGGGTATTAAAGAAACACACATCGACACCTTTACAAAAACAAATGTTCATCTTTATTTCTCGTAGTGTTATAATACACGTCGTCTCCATAAAGTCTCTAAGTGGGGATTCTGCTCTACACAGCTATGTCACATGACACGGGGCGTTGCGCTGCGGTGCACACATCACACGTTTTACAGGAAACCGACAGATCGGTACACGAGTCCGTGGCGCACACTACTCCGAACAGTAAATACAGCAACGAGACCGGACAAGGGGACGTTTTGTTACCATTGCACAGTACGTCATTATGAAGAGGTTTCCTCTTCCACAGATTGGAGATCTTCATCGATATCGCACCGGACATAGAATAATTTAACTACACCGTTTAATTTCTTTTTAATGACTTCTTCATTCTGTCAACATGCCATTAAAAAAAAAAAAAAAAAGACAACCATGAACGTACAATGTAGAACAGAATTTCTGCGTTGGTTGATCCTCTGAAGGCGTCTACAGTACGTGAAACGCAGACCTCCTCATAAAAATGCCGTAATAATAATTTAAAAAATGATAAATATGACTGTTTTATATCCTTCTTTGGCTCACATACAGTATATATATGAACGAGTTCCTTTTTCAATTTTAGGTTAAAGTACTTTATGTTTCATTTAAGGTACTGTGATGCCACACACACACACACACACACACACACACACACACACACATTGGCACAGTCCCTTAGATGAAAATAAAGCCGTCACTTCCACTTCACCTTCAATGCATGACCTTGTAGGGATAAATTCTGCATCAAAATTTTCTCACAACGACCAGATAGATTTAACACACACACACACACACACACACACATACACACACACACACACACACTCGTGCCTACACCCATGAGTCTGGAGATGCGGGGTAGGTCTGAGCGCGGTAGGAAGGCCTGCGTGTGGTGGAGTAAAAGTCCACGTAGTTGGTGTTGCGCTTGAGCGCCTGCCTCTCGCTCATCACCGGGTAGTGGAGCGGCTCGTCCAGGTACGGGTCGTCGTACCCCATCGGAGACCCCAAGTACATTCCGTATGTCTCGTACGACCGTTGGTTCGGCTCGTCTGAGTAGTACAGCTGCAGGGGAAGCGCAGATAAAGGCATGAGATCAGTTCGCACGAGCCCAAAACAATGCCACTGGAGCTCGCTGCATGGTTTTACAGTCACCCTTAACAACTCGTCCTCGTAAACCAGTGGCAGTTATCATGCAGCGTTCACGGACAAGACAGTAAACATCAATCGAGCTGTACAAAGGGTAGCGATTTTAACCTCGTCTTTAACGACAGCATCTCTTCAGTGGATTCAGGACGTTTCTCGCCAAGTATTTTAACAATCTCAGTAGTTTTTTTTTTACATTCTTCCTTTCTAATGAATAAAATGTTGTAACAAGGATGTTTCCAGCCTACATCAATAAATTTGGTTTATGAGAAATACATCAGAGCAAGGCTCCAGCACTCTGCGATTAAATAAATTTTTGCAATTGAATAGATTTTTTTGTTGGTGGATTCGGTTCTTTGAATCATTACGTTTTTAATTCAGAATCGAGTCTCACTTTTAAAGTTATTTAATTCAACGTAGAAAGTTTAAATGGTCCAAAAAGGACGAATTCCTGGAAAATATACACGATGTGCTAGCAAAAATTAGTTAGTTAGTTAGTAACCTAATAACCCAGTATAAGGATCAATGCAGTGATGGAAACTTCGAAGCACTTTTTCTGGATAGGAGCGTCTGTCAAATGCCTAAATTTAAATGTAAAATAATCAAAGTTAATGTGCAATACCGCCCCCTACTGGACTGGAGGGAAAAATTTTAACGCTTTATACAAGTCATGACACTAAAACAATCAACAAAATCAAGTTACACAGCATTTCAGTTACGCACTATCACATGAGAGGGATTGCTGTTGTCCTGAATATCAGGCATGAGGGAGATATCAGCTGTGCCGATATTCAGTACAACAGCACGACCTCGAGTTCAACAAACACCATTTGTTATCAAAAGAATAGAATTCGTTTGTTTATTTAACCAGTTACTTGCCACTAAAAACACATATCCTGGTGGAAGTTGCGTAGCTGGCGACCGACAGTTAGCAAAATTAACAGCGTTATGCAGGAAAATGTTGAGAAGAATAAACCATGCAGGTGCTGAAAATCTCGTAAGCTTCTCTTTATATTTTCACTTATTCCATTTTAGATTATCAGCGCAGTTAACTTGCGGGTTCCGTGAGGTGTGTTAGCTTTGTACCCATAAATAAAAGAACATAAACGGTTCAGAGGCGATTCTGAACGACTTAGAAGTGATTACTGCAGAGGCGGCGTGTTGTTTAAGACGACATAACGTTATCAGGTGTGTGTTGTTGCTGAAAGTGCTTGTGTGACTGGGTGTGAATGTGGGTGTGGTCAGGCAGCTGCTCAGTACTGCGGACCGTACAGACCCACTCTCATCCACGCTAATAAAAAAAACATCACAATGAATGACATCCAATTGACAGTCTGCTTATGATCCACAGCTGGAAATGGCTCACCTGTGACCTGTGAGCTTCCTCATGAGAAGGAGACGGGTAGGAACTTATGAAATAGGCGGAATGCTTTCCCGACCCTAAAACACAGGACAATACATTACAATCAATCAAAAGCTTTTCTCAGGTTATAAAGCAAACAGCATTATGAAGACAAAAATAGCAACTCTAAAAATAACTTGACGCTACCACCACCATGTTCTTCATAACAAATTACCAACAAAGCTAATGATTCCAGACGCTGTACAATCTATAAAACTGATACGATTAGCATAAACTATATCATATCATTTGATATTCAGCTCTAGAGTTTTGAAGATCGATTCCAGGGTTACAACAAAAAAACAAACAAACAAACAAACAAAAAAAAACACAATTCAAATACCTTCTTGCAGGAGAAAATTCTGATTCCGTAAGGCAGAACCTGTTGGCGACTCCTCAGGCGTACCTGTGTACAGAGGTTTGTTTCTGTTGGCGTCTCCGTAATAGTTATGAAGTTGCATAGAAGACTGAGCCCTCCTCTTACTCAGCCGGTGCTCTCTTATGCCCAACATGGCCGGCGAGGAAGTGGCGCTACCACCTGACATCACGACACACAAGAGGGACGGGAATCACCAGGGAGATACGATATCGCTCGGCACGATATCATCACGATCACGTCGATTTGTATTGCGATTCCTTCGGTATCGTGATAGTGTAAATATTCTGATTCGATATATTGCTTTCAAGATTTTGTTACAATTCTAAACAAACGCAGCAGCGGATGCTTTCCTGTGGGAGGAGTTTAGAGCGCGCCACCTGCAGGACGATAGAGGAACAGCGATGTTTTTCCACGTCCGACGCAAACGATCGATTTTTGGAGCGATACAGGAACCGTCACTCGAAAGGATCGCAATACTGTTCACTGACCACTAACACGCGATGTTAAATGATAACACCCTCACTCAGTTTATCCGCCGCATTAGTTAGAGATCATGTTTATCGCTGCTGGCTGACCTGACTGGATGACAGGTGACATCTGTAGGGTGCTCGTAGGAAGCGTGGGTTGCGATCGGTACCGGTCTCGCTCCAGAGTCGACACTGGGGTGATGAAATGGTTTTGGTTCCACCCGTCCTGACGAGCCAACGGGAGCACAGGGCAGACATTATAAGCTACGGAGCAGACTGAGTGAGCGGAAATAAGAGACAGTCCTGTGGAAGGGACAGTTCACCTTTTTGTAGATGTTGCGCAGATCTCTGTACTGCCACAGCGTGTTGAGGACCTGCGCTGCAGCTTTCACAACCTTCATGGAATATCTGAAGGACAAAGAGAGAGAGAGCGAGAGAGAGAGAGAGAGAGACATGACGTCCAATTAAGCTCATGCCGTGTTCATGCCCGGCATCTCAACCAGGGTCTTTTCCTGTCGCAGGATCCGCTGCAACCCTGAGACTGAAGACGAATCTATATAAATAATAGAAAGGTTTTGTCTGTACATTGGTCTCTTAATGATAACCAGATAACCAGCCTTTCAGACCTTTACCTCTCAGAATCGAGGACTTTTGTGAAAAAATATAGAGTTTTTCCCTCGAGGTGGGCGTGGTTATACGCGTCACTCACCAAGCCAATCAATGTGATATTTTACCTTGTATATAAAGTATGCTGATGACACAGACCAGGCGATGCACCTGGAAAAAAACGAAAGCGCAACACAAAATGGCTTCCTCCGTAGAAACGCAAGTAGACTATGAAAACTGAACCTTCATAGATGTTTGTCCAGACCAGTTTGTCTCAAATTTCCTGAAACCGTGGCGATACTAATAAGCAGTGATGTGAAGCGCCACTGTGAGATTAAACACGAGTCGTTAGCGCAAACACATCCTCAGCAGTCCGAGGTGAGGGCGGGTAAAATCCCCGAAATGAGAGCGCGGTGTTATGCGCCAAAATCAAAACGTTAAGTAAAAGCGAATTTATGAACGGATTTAAAAATCTACTTTAAAATGAGCTACTAATGCGCTACTGTCTCAATGTAAACAAACACCTGCACCAATAGATATTCATTAGAAAAGATAAAGTGAATATTTTTACTGGGATTAGTTCATATTTTCACTTTGGCTGAAATAACGGCGCTGACGTGGTAGAAGTGAATTTTAACACGCCGGAGTCGTTTTAAGACAAAACTTCATCTTTATCTGATCGACTTTTTCCATTTCTCATCTGTGATTCTCTCTCCGATTACCGAACAGGGAGTGTACATTTAATGTACTGAGTACATTAAAGATCAGCAGATTATTATTAGATTAAACTTTTTAACTATTTCTACAAACACGAACGCTAGTAAATTAATAAATAAATAAGGTAGTAAGGTAGAAAAAGAATATATTAAATCATATAAGTTGATCACCTGTACAAAAGATATGCACTAATTCAGGGTTTTCTGGTATTATCTATATATTTTTTTCTAAAAATAAAATAAAAAGTAAAAAAAAAAATTCTATTTCATACTTAGATTTGTCAATGCTGGAGAGTTTTTTTTCTTTTTTCTTTTTTTTTTTTTTTTTTTTTTTTTTTTTTTTTTTTTTTTTTTTTTTTTTTTTTTTTTTTTTTTTTTTTTTTTTTTTTTTTTTTTTTTTTTTTTT